>CAJFCP010000050.1:5271179-5365951 GCA_904066005.1 Synergus itoensis | reverse complement strand
AAAAATTGTAACTCTAATAATCTGACGGCTTTGATATCTTTATTGTAATTTTATAGTTACCAGTTAAAGAATGTGATGTCCGATGAAAAGAAAAACCTGAGTAAAAACTCAAAACATGAAATTTATGAAGAAATGACATCTTTTATTGCATGGCATAGTCATGCGCTTGAGTAGGTAACAACATTATTCTAAAAATGATTATGACTTTAATCAAAAAAGTTTAAAAATAGGATATATTATATAAAATTTCAGGTTCGCTGAGACTCTGGACTCTTGTTTCTCTCCACTTTTTTTTTTCACAGTTTCATTGAATGTGATATGTATCAGCCTTTTAGGAATTCAGGTTATCAATTTATTCCACATTTATTTTAAGTTGTGACATTGATATAATATTATCATTCATTTCAGACACTTAATTCAATTGGCAAACTGGAAGAAACTATTAAATTTGGTTCATTCACTTCAGCGTGTTTGTTACATCTTTACTTTATCAGTATACCTGCTCAGAATTTACTCGATCGTAGCACGGAACTAGCAAATGAAGTGTATACATTAATTCATTTACTAAGACAGAATCAACGTTCTTTTTATTGAAAAGTTACAAGAATTAACTGATATTTTCTTTCTGAAATATAGATATAATGGATGTTGGTATAAAATGCCCATTAAATCCCAAAAATTGTTAATACTAATAATAAATCGAAGTCAAAAAGCGTGCAAATTGACGGCTGGAAAGTTCTTTACGATGGACATGATAACTTTTTCAATGGTACGAACACTTTTAAAATCATATAGATAATTCATAAAGCTAATTAAATAAGAAAGTTCAAAATCGCAGAGAATGTTACAAATTTAAAACAATTTTCATAAACAAAAAAAGATTAATTTTTATATTAGCATAATTTAACATAACACTATTAAAAAAATGTATTAATTCGTTTAGCTTCTCAAAACATCGGTTTCTTACTTCACAGTATTATCTGCACTGCGTTAGTGATTCAATTTGACAATGAAGAAGCACTTTTAAGGTAAGGTTTAATTTTGTTATTCTTCTGTATTGTACGAAAATTACAAGTATGTCAAAACGCTGTAAATAATACACATGATACATACCTCCATTTATATATTTACTCAAATATTATTAAAAAATATGATACTCATGTCAGTTCATCAATAATTTCTAATAAACAGGCGATGTTTTCAGGTATATAAAAGGCAAGAACTTTTTCTACTACTTACATTTTTTTCACATTAAATCAGAATTAAATAATAAATAAATAAAAGCAGCATTTATAACTGCGTCTGTTGAGAAACTGTTTTCATCAAAAAATTACATGTAAAAGTAATTTATAATTTCCTTTAGGTATAGACTTTGCAAAACATCATAAAATATTCAACAACCTTGTAGCTGCATTAGAATGCACCCTTCAAACAGAGAACTTCGGTCTAAATCAAAGAGTGATATCATTTTTATTATGTAAGAAAAAGTTAGATTTTTTATTCTTATATAAAGTTATAGAGATAAATTATTCTTTTCATAAATTTAATTTAGATATAAAGGATGCTGGTATCAAATGCCTAAAAGAACAAAAAAATTGTGGATATTAATTATACGAGGACAAAAACCATGTAAATTGACAGCTGGAAAAATTCGTACAATATATATGGATATGATGACATTTTCAGGGGTAAGTTTTAAGAATAAAATTAATCTAGACTTTAATAATATCTACAATGCTATGTTATTATATATGTTATATATATGTTATAAGAAACTTAAAAAAAATCGACATAATATTATTTTGAAATATTATCCAACTGAATTTCAAATATTTATTCCATTCTGCATGGAAAAATGAATTTCACAATTTTCCTCAGAGTTCGAATAAAATGTCATCAGTCGGTAAAGTCAACATCTGTACATCGATGCAAGTTTGGTTACATATTGCGCAAAGTGAAAATAATTATAGAAAAAAAGGTGCAAAAAAATTGTTTTTTTTATGCAAAATGATAGAATTGAGTGCATAGAAGATGTTGAAAATAGAAAAAATTTGCAAAAAGTTATGGGTCGGATCATATTGACCAGGCTGCCGATACAGCTCCACTCCCGGGCGCGATCCCACTACTGCCCGCCACGGAGACTTTTGGCTGCTGGGTTTCCCCTCTGGCCCGGTTCGCCTCTCCTTAGCCAACCTGGCCACCCCGGACTCCTCCAGGGTGCCCATATTGATGGCGAGCTTAGTGCGGACGCCCAGTCGACGTGGAAACCGCACCAGTAGTGACCCCCGACCTCAGACCCTCCACCACAACTAGCCTCCAAGTAGCTGGATTACAGGAGCTGCCAAACCCCCGGCTGAAAGACAGAATCCGTATCGTCCATATAAAGTGTAACTCGCTTTTGACCCATTTCGACTTTCACACCATCGCCAGGAGCTCGTTTCCAGGTGGTGCAAATGGTATCTGTAAGACTGTTGATAACATTATTTTTATGGTTGATAATTTTTTTCCCGTTATTTTCGACCAAGAGATTATCGTAAGTGAGCATAAGCTCCGCCCACTGAGAGTAGTTGCTGTATATATGTATATATTATATACATTGATATTCAGAAAGCAATTGACGATGCGTCTCTTAAATTTTTGTTATGTCACCTGAAATTTAAATACTAGGTATATTATTTACATTGTAAACATTTTTCATCATTAAAATTCCACAAAATGC
Source organism: Synergus itoensis (assembly GCA_904066005.1). NCBI lineage: Eukaryota > Metazoa > Arthropoda > Insecta > Hymenoptera > Cynipidae > Synergus > Synergus itoensis. Next base: position 5,363,232 of record CAJFCP010000050.1, on the reverse strand, counting down.
CACTTTTGTTTAAAATCCTATAAAATCTCGTGAAATTCTTTTAAATTTTATAAGATAATTTGATATTGCTTAAAATTTTTTTAAATTCCATAAAATATTGCCAAATTCCTTGAACTTACTTAAAATCCCATGAAATCTCGTGAAATCTCTTAAAATTCCTGAAAAACCAATGAAATCTTGCCAAACCTCCGAAGTTCTTTAGAATTCCATAAAACTATAATTTTTGTAGAATTTCTTAATACTTTCTTCTAAAATACAAATAAATTTCGTAAAATCCTTTTTAATTCCTGGAATCTTTTTTTCAAAATTTGATATAATCAAATATGTATTTGCCTTGAAATTGAAAAAAAGTTCCAATTGCTGAATTTCAACTTATAATCATGTAATTAATTTTATTACATCATTAAACGGTACAAAACTCTCTTTGCCCCTCGATATGTCTCAAGATAAAAAAAAAACAAAACCCTGTATAGAAACAGCTGTTTACAGACTATTCTTTTCAAAAATTAGTTAGAAAATTCAATGTATGTACCTCTTATGACGTATTTGCACACATTAAAAACATTTAATTTTCTCAACTTTCTGGATGCTTTAGAATGCACCCTTGGAAGCCGCAAAATGTGTCCGAAGAAAATTACGATATTGTACTATACATATATTTTTTTGTGAGAAATTGCTGCCTTTTATATATATACAATTATTCGATATAGTAGACAGAATTATTCACATTTATATGATAATACAATATACTTCCGGAAGGATATAACAGAATCATAATTTATTCTGCTGCATTTTACTCGAAGTGCATTAAAAGATAAATTGCTATAATTATTAGTATTGTAATATTTCATCGGATAACTAAGACATCAATTCAGGTTAATAGCGAATTAATATTATATATCTATTTAATAAACAATTAAAAAACATTCAGGTAAAATAATAAAAAATCTCTTGCATTAACCATTATACTCTCTTTTATTTTATTTATTACAAGTTGCAAGAGTATAACGCTGCAAGTGGTCGCGTCAAAATTCAGGAGAATTGAAATTTTCATCTTAAGAATCAAATAATCATTAACGTAACGATGACAGGACAGTGAAAAACGAAACCGAAGTTTTAAGTAGCTTAAACAAATATAATCAAGCTTAAACACCTTTCCCTCTAAATTTGAATCAGTGAAATTTGACTGGTTTAAATGACCCGTGTATATAGAAATTTCCAAACTAGACCCAGACCAAACTATAATAAAAAATAAAATTATAAAAAATAAATTAGAAATTAATTATTACATATAAATAAATGTTCAGTCTATAGCAACAATTCAATAAGAAAACAACGATCTCAGTTCTAGCAAGCACTGACTCGGTATACGAACGCATATGTCTGACACATATGACAATATATAGCAAAATCCTTTTTTCCTTTTACCTGCAAATTATAAAGAGTACATCACTGTCAATATATTTATCTTGTTGAAGAGTTTAAATCGTGCTAAGAAAAAAATTATAGATATTGACAATTCTTTACAATTTTACTTTGAATAATTTACTTACAATATTGCATGTTTATAATATTTTGGTGTAGTCAAAGCTGTCAACTGTATGTGTCATGTATATGGTATATGTGCAAAAATATATAGATAAGTACAAAGTTTAATCCTGAAACCGAGCCTGTGAAACTGAAAACTGAACTGAGGTTTAACACTATTATTTCTGATTTCATAGCTAATGTTTGATTACTAATGTTTGCTTACTATTATAGAAGTCACATACAGTTCAGCATATATTGTCTGCCATCTGCCATTATCGCTCCAATGACAGAATGATAACTATGAGCTGCACTTGGCAGCCAAGCACTGAGAAAAAAGTTTGGTTTGACCAACAAAAATTTGGTTGGCTCAACAAAATAATTTTGTTGTTATTTGTGCAACCAAACTGTTTTGTTGAGCCAACAAAATTTTTTTGTTGAGCTGTTTTGTTGGCCTAACAAAACTATTTTGTTGACTCAACAAAATTCGTTGGTTAGCCTAAAAAAATAATTTTGTTGGTATACCATATATGTATATATATTATTCAGATGAAAAAATACTTTTTATATTCTCAAAACCCATCAAATTAAATATAAGAAAGAACCGATTTGTATGAGAAAGTCATTTATACTAATTCATAAGTAACATCGGAATGAATTAGTGAATAAATTTTTCATGCAAATCAGTTATTTCTTATGAATGATTCCGGGATTTGAAAATATATAATAAGTATTTTGATCTGATTTAAAAAGTAATTTTATCTGATTCAAAGGTATGAAATAAAAATTATAAAATATGTAGAACACAGATAAACATTTATTTTTAAAGCTCATGACATTGAGAACGTGGTGAGAGTACCTAAACATTTATTATATATATTATATATATTATATTTATTATATATATATTATATTTATTATATATATTTATCTGCCATTATTTTTATTTCAATAATTACAATTCAAAGAACGAAACACATCGAAAGAAAAACACCAAAGCGCACAGAACAGCGTCATCCGCAGTCATCCGCCATATTAAGGCCATGTGATACTTTGAAAATTTTTGTATTTTATTGATTTTCAATTTACCCAATTATTCTCCCACAAAAATGAATATTTCGCCGAGAAATTTTAGGGAATGATAGAGAACACTGAAACGGAGGTTTATTGACTCCGTTTAGTTCAAATCATGAAAAAAAAGTTCTTTCATGATAAAATCTGTAATGCATTTGTCACTTTGAGGTTAGGTGCAGTGGAGTTAGGTGAAGTGACAATAATTACTTTTTTCTCATTATTTCAAAAAATGAGAGTCAAGAAAACCTCCCTTAATATATTTTATAACACATCCGAATTCATTTTTTTAAAAATATTTATTTTTGTGGACAAATAATTGGGTAATCTGGAACCTGATTTACCCCGTCTCAAAAGTATCACATGGCCTTAAGGCCATGTAAGACTTACCCGATCCCTACCTTACCGACATTTTTTTCTCTGCAACGCTACTTCTACATTTATTGAAATATCAAATTGAAAATTTCTAAAAGTAAAGAAAATATGCTAAGATATGTTTATCTTGTCTTAAATTTTTGTAAAAATAAAAAAAAATTTTTTGAAAAAATTTGTTTTTTGTAAACGTCAATATTTAGGACCAGATAAACATACTTTAATGCTTTAGATTTAATTTTAAAAATTTTCAATTTGATATCTCAATAAACGTATAAGTAGCGTTGCAGAGAAAAAAATGTCGGTAAGATAGGGATCGGGTAAGTCTTACATGGCCTTAAGCATATGAACGAGTTCGCGTTTCTGATACGCATGCGTGGTCTCGTATCTAATTGGACTAACCAAATAGTTTTGTTGGCTCAACAAAACTTTGTTTAGGTCAACAAAAACAGACTCAACAAACAAATTTTGTGTTACCAACAGAATATTTTGTTGGCCCAACAAAATAATTTTGTGTTAACAACCAAAATTTTGCTAAGGCAACAAAAACTGTTCAACAAAACGTTTTTGTTGTAATAACTAAAACTTTTTTCTCAGTGGTTTGGCTGTAAAAAATGACATTTTTGGTCTAGTAATATGTAGTCACTGGGCCAGACTTTGGCTGATCTTCGTAAATCACGATTCGCTGTAGTAAAAGTGATACTTGGCTAAATAATGTGCTGTTGTTGGGCCAAGCATTAACAAATTTAAGTAGCTAATATAAACAACCAGTACTGGAACAACACTGGATCGTGTGTTCAGCTCCGGCAATTCGCACTTGGGATTATTTTACGATAATTATCGATTGAATAATTATAGATTGAATAATAATAGATTGTAGCTTTTGTAGTGAATCAACCCTCTGAAGTTGTGAGGTCAGTTAGAAGAATACATGTAATTATTTCTATCCCTCGTGAGAACAGCCTTATGTGTTTTTCTCCGCATGTAGAAGCAAATGAAAATTATTCACACGTTTTTACTCTCTTCCGGAAGGGTATAGGTTCATAATATATTCTCCCCTTTGCAAAACTGAGTTATAAGATAATTTTCTGATAATTACACACTTTGTATGGTACACGTTGCTCATATCGTGAAAGCTTTCGTTGAAACATGGACGTATTGAGTAGTAAATGTTATAAAATTAATCATAACTTGTTTTCTGTATCAGTTCGGTGAAATAAACATAAAGTTTTTTAAAAAGACGGATTCAAAAGTTGCGTTTTATATTTGTCAACTCGAATCGTTACTCGAATATTTTAATTTAATATAAAATGGACATCTTTGATAGTAGATATTACAGAATCAACAAATTTTTTCTATCGACTATCGGACGGTGGAGTTATTATTCGGGATTAAAACAGCTCATACCACAATCTTTAATTATATTTTCCCTTGTAATTTCTTTGCCCCCTCAGGTATTTTTAATATTAACTCTTATTTACTAAATATATAATAAATGGTGTTTTTCGTTCACTGCTTATTACTATTTTCGAAGATAAATTAATTGTTCTCCTGCGCTTAGATTCTGCATGCCTATTTTCAATTAGTTCGGCTCGACTTAGACGGGGTTCTTCAGTGTTTTCCGGCTATTCTTGTAATTCTTCTTTCTGTGTGTCAGTTATCTATATATATTTTTAACAATAATGAAGTAAGATTTCTACTGAAATTAAAAAATAGAGAAAATGAAAGAATAGAGAATCATCAAACGATGCAATTGATAACACATCTTCTTTGTGCTTTAATCATGATAAATAGGTGCGAAAAATTCTGGATTGCATCAAATACGATTGGGACGTACGAGCAAAAAAAATGGATATAGAAATTTTGCGAGATTACGCAGAGACTGGAAGATTTTATACCATATTATATGCTGGTAAACATCCGAAGCTGCTTGTCCATCTTTTCAAGATGAATAGCGAAATCTTCCAAATTTTATTGGTTAAATTGAAAAGGGGGGGGGGGGGGGGAATTTTTCCATCCCAATGTTATATATTACTGAAAAAACTTTTACGTTTTACAGCTAATGTTGGATCAGCGGTTTCTACAGTGATATTAATGTCACTGACAAATCCGGTGCTTGACATATTGTTTCCACTAAACGAAACACGTATAAAACAACCAGTGTTTGAAGCTGCACTTCCTTTTGACCAAAATAAATACTTTTACTCGACTTTCCTCTACGGAGCCTCTACAGGAATGTATAACCTTTCAGTAGTGTTTACTTGCGAATCACTTTTTGCTGTGACTATAATGCACACTTGTGGATTGTTTTCTATTATTAGGTAAAAGTAAATATAATATATATGTTTATATATTTTTTTTTTCTATATAATTAAATGAAAAATCTGATTTATCTAAATTTTAACAGTTTTTGACATTAATAATTTGAGTTTGCTTGTAGTAATCAGCTGAAGAATATTACAGAACTTATGAATAGCGAAAAGAATAGTAAGATTGAAAATCTATCAAAATCAGTCTATCAAGAACTGTTTTATTCAATTGAAAATCACACATATGCGCTTAAGTAAGGACAATTTACATTTGCCAGTTGTAATCTATATTTTATTAATCTTGTTTTGATCCTTTATATTTTAAATTTATATTAACAAAATTAAGCTAAATTCTGTGAAGTGTTTACTATAAAAATGTTTAATGATAAATTTTCAGCTTTGCGAATACTTTGGACTCTTTGTATTCTCCATTTCTTTTCATAACAATTTTTCTTAATGTTATATTGTTAAGTACTTCGGGATTCGGGGTAAACTTTTTATTAATTTATGTATAAATCCAGTGATGACCTATGCGAATCTATATACATTTGAAAAAACAATATATAAATATAATTATTGCAGATGCTAATTTCGCTTGACCAGATAGATAAATGTATTAAATATGCAGCGTATACTAGTGGTGTTTTTGTTCACTTTTACGTTATTACTTTACCTTCGCAAAAATTATTAGATCACAGTATTGATGTAGCACGCAGCGCGTAAGTTTTTTGGATTTAAAAGAATGATATTTCTCAAATAACTTAGATTCTGAATAATTTTATGTGCTTTTTTTATTTAGATATGATGTTTGCTGGTATAAAATACCTATAAAATCAAGGAAATTATTATTGTTGTTAATTCAACGAAGTCAAGAACCATGTAAAATGACAGCTTGGAAGTTTTACGACGTGGACATGGAAACTTTTTCTTCGGTAATTATTGGATACAATTTTTTTATATTGAGTCAGGGAGATACCCATTATTGTAATATATATTATAATATATAAAGAATTTGTTTAAATTCTCTAAACTGAGAAAATTAAACTTATTTTTCAACAAATTATTGTTCTTAAGCTTGTTCAAACAGCAGTTTCTTTCTTCACTGTGCTGTTCTCGATGCGTTAATAGTTCTGAGGCTGGATTTTGATGTTAATAGTGATTATATGTATAAATAACACTACATTGAAATTAATTAAACTGGTTTAAAATTCGTCCAAACTTACAACGCTTTGCTTTTTTCCTTATCTGACCCACGAACTTTGTTGGAAATCGGAATGGAGAAGTGATTCTATATCTTAATTAGATACTTCCTACACTATATCTAAGAGTAATAATAGAATTTCACTTTAAAGCTTATTTTATACTCTTATGAATGAGAATAAAAATACATTTGTACGACGAATGCATCGATTATGATCTTACATTCTAACGTAATTAAGATTATATCTTCTTTACTTCGAGTGGCTTATTACCGTTAAAGTAATAACGATAAATAAATTTTTGTATTTTTGCTGGTTGACGTCACGCATTTTCATCTCACTTATTACACTATAATTTATTGTTATTAATATCTCTTTGTCCAAAATTAAAGAGGGGCATTCTACTCATTTAATTTCAATCGATGTTTTAAAAGTGGTGATTTTAGATATGTAAGTACAGTTTAAAAAACACTGAATTTAAAGATCCTCAGTACATCAATCAATCAATCAATCAATCGTATTGATTAGGAGAGACTCATCAGCAAAGGATCCAGCATTAATTTTCATTTCCTCAGGTGGTTGCTGACGCCAGTATTTCATCTCTGTTTTCACCTACTCATTGCGTGAAGACGCCAATCTTTCGCTTAACTCGAGGGAAATAAACCGTGAAGGCCTCAGCTGGAGGCCACTGCACGAAGAAAAATGAAAAGAAAAAGATAATGATGGAAAAAGTTGAGAGAAGGAAGCCCCAGCTTTAAAACCCCCGGACCTTGTCGATTGCGCGCAGGTCTTAATTCTCAAAAAAAAAATACAAATCGAATTATGCTGGTCATCGATCTTGCGGACGAACAATCACGATTAAGATCCATAAGGCATCAATCGAATTAGAAATCTAAACCACTGATTCCAGAATAATCACGTAACAATTTTTCTATTTTTAACTCTTTCCTCAATCAGTCCATTAAGTCCAAGGAAATTTTAAAGATTGAGAATTTTTAAAATGTTTTTAAATATCGCTCAAAATCTCTGTCGTATAAGAATTTTAATGCTTCGAAAGTTATTGCCAATTTTCCTGGGAAATTTTTTTATCTTTCGAATTCCGAAGATAATTTATTGAATTATTATTACTTCCTCATAAAAGAAGCTTCATGTTGCTATAAATATCTTATAATCACATTCTCATCATATAAGTATGGAATGGAATATTATGAAAAATGCTTTCTTCCTGAAATTCTTCAAAATATCACAACCCAGGTATGTGTATTTTAAACATGTCATTTTTCTTGAAACCTATCTTATTGAATACCTATTGAATACCTATCCTAGATAGGTATTTAATTAAAGAAAATGTAATAAATCTATTAGTAACTAATCAATTTCGAATCTTTTTCCAACTCCTTGAACAGCAATTGAGAAAGATAAGTGTCTTCAAAATGGCACAACTCTTGCAACAATACTTTTTACACATTAATATGCTTCCACGTTCCAAATTTGTCTAGGACGCGATTTTTATTTGCACTGTTCTGACAATGTCGACACATAATGACAAAATTACTTCCCGAATGTCGCAAACTTGAGAGAAAACGCAAGTTTGAAATGAAGAATATTTCAGACGAATGACACACTTTTTTTAATTTTTTGGAAACTTCCAAAATGTTAAATATTAGAATGTCCTTATCCTTTTTCTAAGACTTCATAGATGTTTTTATCCTTCTATGTCCGAGCTAAACTTCAGTGATTGAGAAGCTCTACAAGGTCCAAAGAATGACAAATAATGTCCAAGCTGACAAATATTACATTAAATCTTATTTTTCTGTCCTAATGCTCTGAATCGACTGTTGAACCGCACGATCATGGCAAATTAGAATCTACTAAGTTGCTTATTTTTTGATTCTTTTCCCATCGAAGTAGAATCACTTTCTTTTGAATATCCTTTTAGGAGAAAAAGTAAAAAGGTTTAGGTATGAATATCGTCGAGATTCTCTGCATCCTAAGGACCTGCTCAAGTCTTCAGTCACGTGGTGAGTCAGGGTACGTCGCCAGAAGTCTAGTACCCGATCGAAGAAGTCTAGTGTGTTCTCCAAGAAGGCTTCCTCTGGAGGCAGAGACCGGACCAGAAAGAGTGGGGAGCTCATATAAGACCCGTAGCCAAACGGCTCTCCCAGTGACCAGTCCCGACACGAAAACCCATCAGCCGAGGCTTCTTCTTCTTCTTCTGGAGTTAACTGTCCATTTTTCACGCCCTGTACCATTTCATGGTACCTAAGTTGGAATAGAATTCAAATAAAGCGACTATCAACCATAGAATGGTACCCCAGCAAGTTGCTTCGATTTTCCTGGTGCTACTCTTCGCCCATGGTAAGTCTTTTCTTATTTTCCTCTTAAACATCACTTACATTCATATAACGTTATTATACTCGAGTTATTTCTGTTTTGTTATAGTTCACCATACAATTTTTCACTCCATTATTCTCCTTCCACTTAATCACTTTTATCGCATTCCATTAAATCATTCTTTTACTCCTTCAGCTTTAATTACATGCCTTCATAATCTGAATTGTCTTTCAACTCTTCTTCATTCCCATCGTCTCTTCCTCATTTTTACCTCTTTTCAATTTCCTCATACAAGCAATTAATCTTTCTGACGTGACTTTCGAGGACGATGACGTGCTAATTTCACATTTAATTCTTCAGTCGGAATTTTTCGAATCGACTTAAAGGTCAATGCTACGGTTTCTTTGAAAGTGTTTCAATTAGATATAGTGTAAACACGAACCATCAAAAAACAAGAGGGAAACATGAATAAGAAAGTGAATGTCCTTTCCTTTTCATTTGATCGTAATTCAAGCCTTCTGATAACATAGTGACAATTTAATTACTTCTAACTCATTAATTACCCCTATCCTCATTACTGATCCTTTTTTTTAATTACATATCATTTTTTTCTTATTTCTTGTGCGGAAGTTTAATTGCCGTGAAAGACAGAAACCGGATTTAAAAAGTAACGACAAATCAAATGAATTCGATTAACAGGAAAAGGAGAATTGAAAAAAGTGTGAAAAATTTCCTATTCGAGAGAGGAAAGTTATAGTGTTGACCCAAATGTGGATTACTTAGTTAATTGTCATCAGGTCTGAGCACCTGTTTCATCTCGCTGTAAATACATGCGCATCATCTTCATAAAGACAATAGTGGGCAATCGTCGAGTTTCACACATCCCGAGAACTTTCTCTCGTGTCTCAGCGGGTGAAAATATGAAAGTAGCTCAGCCGACAGTTTTACTCTCGCTCTCCTTCTCTCTTTCTCCTACTCTATCACCGTCGTATAAACTCACAATTTGATACTCTGCGTAACTACCTTGAGTGCGTTAATTCGTTACATGTCCCAATCAAGAAGAAAGAGAAAAATATTTGAGAAGGCTCGATTCGTTATATCAGATAGTTTGGATACAAATGAGAAGTCTTAAGTAGGTGCAATTAAAATCTAGTGGTACAGATATTATGGTGGAGAGAGTCTTGCAATGAGTTTTGGATGGGAAAATGAAATAATGAGCAAAGATGGGTGAATTGTATGCAAGCAGATTAGGAAATTTCTTGATTTTTTTTTCTTCTCTTGAATAATAATAAGCGTACCGAAAGTTGCTTATTAATTAACTAGGAAAGGTGTAATATCAACTAGAAATTCAGTTTTCCCCATCAATCAAATTATTAGCTCCTGCATTTAACTAGTTTACTTCTTTTCCAATTATTCAGATTCTTGAATCTCATGGAAAAGAGAACTAGATTATCAAGTTTGTTAAGAAATTATAAGAATAATATAAAGTTAATCAAAAGAGTTCATAATAAATTCATCCAGATTCAAGATGCACTCAAAAGAATTTAAAATAATTAAAAGGATTTCGAAATAGTTCAAAGGAATTCAAGATAAATCAAAGGATTTCAAACGAATGCAATGGATGTCAACACAGGGAAAAAATTCTATCTGTATCAAAACAGCATTTTATTGCAGTGAAAATGACTGGAAATAGCATGAATTGAATAGTATGATCGTGAATTCCAAACCCACGGTGCGTTATCTCTGATTAGTCCTTTCCCTCTCGAATTCTCCTGCAATTTTCGAAGATGGATGGCAAGGTTTGGGTCGAAGAAGAAAAGAAGAAATGAAAGAAAAGTGCAACGAATAAAAAAACGGTGAAGGCGACTTGTAAAGACTGTGCTTGATTTTATCGGTACGTTGTCTCGTAGAGAGCGTTGCACTTTGTGCGGAAGGAATATATATTCTATATAAAGTATACAACTATATAACTATATAACTATATAGCCTTATTTAAGTACGTATAAAGGAAAAGGCGGGGCCAGCAGCCTCGCCTCAACAAGATAGAGCAGTACGGCATTTTCTAGGGAACGTAAACATTACTAGACGAACCATACTGCTCAGTAGATATATATTCACTCTTTACGGAGTTGTAAACATAAAGGAAGGGAAAGTATCTTAGTACTTCGACGACAGCAAACCTCGTCTTGTGTAATCAACTAGGACTTAAAAGATGTCTCCAGGATCACCTACACGCGGATATTGCCTCATATATGCTGATAAACCTACGCACCATATTCTTAAAAAAATAATCCATTCACATAATACCGAAATTGATTCGGTTGTGGATCACTATGATTGGCTCCCTCCTCTCAATTATGGAACATATTTTTGATTCTCATCAAAATATTCATGCATTACAATACCCCCAAGCCTTCTTCAAACGTTCTTCCAATGCCGGAAGAACGTTGATACACTTTTCAAATGTGAACAACTTTCGTTTTACAACAAAACTCATAGGATATTCCAATAAATGATGAACACTTCCAAGTGGAAAAATTTTCGAATGATATCAAGAATTTACGGTATATTCACGGCCAAGGTCGTGTATGACCGCAAAAAAAGGAAGCGAGCTTAATGTTTACAGATTTACCTAGTGAAAGGGTCAATGATTTATTGTTGGCTGCTGGTAGCCGAGGCCAATGAAGAAAGTAAAAGTGTTTTTCCTTGTGCTAGTACTTGCTTCGTTCTCTGGTCAATTTACATGACCGTTTATCATTCGTGATATGTTTTTAACTTGAGCAGCTGGAATTAAATTTGCGACATCTAAGGGGTTCGATTTCTACAAGAAGTAGTAACTAGTTTAATTTCATTCTGCAGAATTATGAAGAAACAAACAATGGCAAGCGTAGAATATAAAAGACTTTCAGGAACACTTGCAGAAGTTGGTAGAGAAACTCGTCCGTCATTTTAGAATTGGGCAACTCTGCAAACATCGCTTTAGGGCGAGTGGTTAACGATTCATAAATTTAATAATCATTACAACACAGATTTGTCACCATTATCTATCAGCTTTCCCAAAATTCGTCATCACGAACTGATTTGTGCAATAGCAACGCAAATGCCAATAGGATTTCCCTTATTCTTCCATTCTGGACGACATAAAACTTTTTCCAATCTCGATTATTTCCGACATTGCATCAGCGGATCTCGTTATGAGGATATAATTCTGGTATAATCGATCTCGTTTCGCTGACCGAGAAAGATATTAAGAATCAGGCCGGGATCGTGCAACAATTGTATCAAGTATATAGTATCTATAAAACAGTAATAGAACTCGCTGTAACATTAACGATCTTTCTCGGGTTCCAATCCCTTTCAAAATGAACCGCTGCCTTTCAAAAGTGAATTGTGAGACCGGCAACTGAATAGCATCTTGCTCGTCTATCATATACGCCGAATGGATGGCGCCAAAGGCTTGCATACCTGCTTCCATTATCCATTTTATATAGGATTCAAATTACTATTATTATGGATCAGACCTCGTTTCTTCCAAGTCGAGTTGACATTTTATTAAAAATCGAAACTCATGATGCCTGATTCGTTCCCAAAGAAACCAATTAGACTTCTGGATGCAGCGATGCACGCAATTAGGCCCCAGAGGGGTACTTAGTTCTGGAAATGATAGCTGATTACTGCAGCGCTTGTTTAAAGTGTAAATGTGCATGTATGTGTATATAAGGATGTGTGGGAAGTTATCAAAGTAATCAATTAAGTATTCTATTAGAATTCAATCTTTGGAAGCTGAAATATCATGAAATCTTCAGAGGCTCTTAATCATCCTGACTAACGATGGATGATGAAATTACTTTCATTTTAAAAAGAGAGTCTGACTTGTTTATTTTAATTTTAACGAACCATGAGTATTATTTTATTGAGCGTGATTGTGAAACGTAAATCTGAAGTCGATGAGGATTTGTGGCATAAAAATATTCTCTAATTTTTGCAGATTCTATGGAGAGGTGAGCAATAACATATTATTCTCACAAGATTTCTGAAGGTCATAATTTCTGAATTATATAATTTGTGTTCTTAAATGTTGTTGTTGATTGTTAGCATAAAAATTGTTGAATGGTGAATTCCTCGGTCACACCCATCCGCTGGTCTTAATTTTATTTCCGCGAGAAGAAAGAAAGACACAACGAAAGATGACATTACTGAAGATGATTAGATTAGTCAGATTAATGCCAGCAACCAAAGAGGAATATGCAAAGATCGAATCTTTCCTGTTGGGTAGGAGGGCCCTCAATGAAGGTTGCAAGTCAAGGCTAGACACTTTCACTCGTGCGCGCTCTCTTGGGAGCGCAGTTTCAGGATACTTCCCACCTTACTTTAGTATTTACTTTTTCCACATGCCAACCACCGGGATCCGTTTTATTCCTGATGATAGACTTAAATTTACTTTGGACTCTCTAGATGGTTCGAAACCACATCTGGAATTACCTCTTTTTACTGCGCACGTGGTCAAGCGAGTCTAAAGCTACTTCATATCCTTCTCCTGACTTTCCTCGCTCTGTTTTATTTTCTGAACTTTTGAAATTCAAAATAGAAATCTAGCTCAGGAAAATATTCCATACTTTCTTAGAGAAATCGTGCTCAGACGCACTTTTAGTTAAAAATGTATAATTTTAGATTTATGTCAATCCCTTTAAATGGCTTAAATCATTTGTCAATTTTATATCTAATAAAAGTGATATATTTAATATTTTTTTTAATAATCAATGAAACTATATAATTCCTTGACTGTTACGAGTATAGGATTTATAGCTGCTTATAACTGATTACTTCTATTTAAAAATTGTTATAATAGAGTATACAAGCGAGATTAGCCATAAATAAAATGTTAAAAAAAATATAATTATCAAGTAGCCAACGACTAATGTTTGTAATGGATTACAGCACATACTTGACTGTTACAAGCATCTCCATATAATAAGGAAACCAGTTCCAAAGATACATCCCACCTTTTGCTTGCACTCTTTACTTTCGCCAAACCAGTCATCCAGACACACATCTTAGCCACGCGTGACTTTACCATTTTAACTATTAGTTTGACTTCAAAACCAGTATTTTACTAAAAAACGGCAATTGCTTCTAGAATTATCTATATGAATATATCTATGTTCAAATAAATGATGGAACTTGTTTATTATATTGATTTTTTTCCAAGACAGAGATGATATAGTTTACAAAAATGGATTAGGATCCACCGGTTCTAGTAAGATATTACATAATGGATTCTTATTTCAGAGGAAGTTATTTTAAGCCTTAATGATGATTTAATACATTCCACGCGGGACATATTTGTCATTAATTAAAAAGCGTGTTTTAAAACACACCGTTAAATACTTAAAAATCATCTAAAATAATATGTACATACCTTTATATAGTTATGTAATATTTTCAATGAATTCTTGCAACTATTGTGTGCCATGACGAATATTGAGTACAATGTAAATATTTTAAGTAGGTGTAAAAGCTTTGAGGTGCGTCGGTATTTTACATGATGGCATTATCACCTGTTCTTGTAGGAAATTATTTATTCGAAAACTTTGAGAAAAATCTCTACAAAATTAAAAAGAAAATAAAAAAAACTTTTAAAACATGTTCCTTTGAAAGAAATAAAGCAAATAAGTTAATAGCCGGGGTTCATTAGAGTATTTCCCATCATGTTTCCCTCGTATTTTTACATACCTCTTAATTATACCTGTCAACTATTAATCGCATCACGGTCGATAATCCGTGGGCGAAATAGTTTGAAATTCCCAATGAGAACTCCGGAGTTGGGTTCGTGAGGTGCATAATATACTATAAATGTGATAATATATGATATGCAAATGAATGACGAGCCGCCCAATCCATTCTGAGATAGGAGAAGGTATAGATAGAATACAAAATGCGAAATAGAGGTTTAGATGACCATCGGTTGTGGAATATGTATGTTTTCAACGACACGTCTGTATTACAGTCATACATATTATGTACCATTCTCGATTTAACGTGCTGCTTATTTTATCGGAAGGAATTATGTGCTATTTCTCCGAATCAGAAAACTAAGGATTAACCACCTGATTTTATTATATATTGTGCAACCGTGTAAAGGAATTTAAGATGAGTTCCTGTTTTTCGCGCTGATTCCAATTTATAATAATATCATTCTCTTCCCATAAATTTTCCACTTCATGCTTTATTCAAAAGGAAAATAAAATTTCTTGTCCTTAGGACTTTTATGTAAGGCCTATTATGTAAATCTGTCACATTAGTGCAAAGTAGATTTATTTTATAACAGGAAATAATAAATACATTTTGAGATTTTTTCTTGTAAGGGGAATAAAGTTCCTGGCTGTTTATGAGTTGTTGTTGAAGAAAGGAAAAGAAAGTTACAATTTGCTTATGGAGATTGAAAGTATTTTTAGGGGAAGTGAAGTTGAATGTAAATAGGAGAAATTTTGTAATAGAATTCAGGGTGTATTATAAGAGGATAGTAAGGGATTATACGAAAGTTATTTGGATTTTATGGGATTTTAAGGAATTTCAAAGAATTTAATGATATTTCATTAAAATTTCAGTAATTTTTCCTTATAAAAAAGCATGGTGCTTTCTTTCCATTCCTATTCCAAAATCTGTATTACTTTTTACATATATTCATATACTTTTCTTTCAACATATATTTTCTTTGTTTTCTTCTTATTTAAATAAGAAAGTCGAACCGCAATATTAAAAGAAAAGTTTGATTTCAGGACTCCAGGGACAGAAACAGCAACAGGAAGATCCTTGTCAGTCGAAGGCGAGAGTAGTGGGTGACATCGAGTATTGCGATCGTTACTGGGAGTGTGTGAATGGACGTCCAGAGCTTTTCGACTGTCCAAATGGATTGGTATTCGCTGGAAAACATAGGGGTGTGACGGAGGGTTGTGATTACCCCTGGAGGGCCAATTACTGTGATGGAAAACGTCAGGCTAACCCTCCAATAGGAGCAGAGCACTGCGATTGGCTCTATGGTATCTTCGGCCATGAAACTTCCTGCACAAGGTACTGGACTTGTTGGAACGGAACTGCCACTGAACAACTGTGCATTGGTGGTCTTCTTTACAACGAGAGGGCACGATCCTGTGATTGGCCAGAAAATGTTGAGGGATGTCAAAAACATCGTGAGTATAGTTAATACGAGGAAAAAAGTACCGCTTTTTCTCAATTTTGAATGGTTATATTGTTTCATAACATGGAGGCAGTTGTACAATTAGATTATTTATCTTTTGGTCCCACGAGTAAAACGAATGAGAGTTAGGAAAATTTTTTAATTGTGAGTTTTATAGTGATAAATTCAAGTAGATAAGTTTGCTGGCGAGGGAGTTTTCACTTTTGAAAGGAAGTCAGATGAATGATCTGTGAGAAATCACTGCACTCGAGTATGAAGTACATACATGTACAAAGGCGAGGCACTAATTAACATTCAATGTACGTTCTCGTCGCGCCTTCTAGAATATACATTACAATATTACATCTATCCCACGCGTAAATTTCGAGGAAAGCAACTGTTGCCTCAGAAATGTAGGCCCTTGTGTCCATTTTGATTAGCTGTTATCTTATTATCTGATTCCTAGACATCTAGAGACAAAAAGTGAATTTTTTAATAGACGTCGGTGAATTTCATTTAAACTGAGACTCTATAGCGAATATTTTAGTAAATAATTCTTGGATATTTTTCAGCTCTCTGCAATGACGACGCGAATGGAAATGTGCCTCTTGGGAAATCATGCAACAGATATTGGCAATGCCAGGGAGGATATCCTCGTCTGCAGAGATGTCCTGCCATGTTGGTCTTCGACAGGAGATCCTTGAGATGTGTTGTTCCTCCAACAGAAGATTGTGACGTTCCCACTACACCACCAAATCTTGAGGGCGATTTACCTGAAGGAAGAAACGAACAGGAACCTGAAGAAGAAAATCTTCCACCTGGTATAGCTTCCCTTCCATCGGGGGCTCTTCCCCTTCGACCTCGCAATAGAAACTAATGCCTGCCCCTTTCCCCAAATATCGTTATTTCGTAGCATTAAAATTAAACTATAATCAAATACACTAGGATTCAGGACTGAAATTTCCATCTCTGTGAGAGATGACTATGCTACTTGATTTTTAAATTCGAGATGAAGTTTTCAGTCCAAGATAGTTGTGGAAAAACTATTTGATTTGATAGATCTGTTCATTGAGAAAATTCTATCAAAACTCTCTAAAAAAAAGAAACAAAAGCAAGGAGATATTTAATTGTTGGTGATTAATTTGTACATTTCTTTAAATAATTTTCTTCTTTAGTTTAAAGTATCATTTTGATTAGAACTTTTGTTTCTGTAGCAGATCAATTTATCAGTTTTTACCAAGTTCATCACAAGTTCTGTTATCTACTTTCCTCGAGTACGAGTCGCCAGAATGTAACTTTCTTTCAGAGGAATGCGATAATTGAAAGTGTTACCTTCATTTAGTATCAATTAAGTATATTAATAGAGTTTTCTACGATTAGAGACTTCTTTCCTTTTCCAACTTTAACATTCGCTTATCATTATCGCCAATCGAAATGTAAATACTTCTCTCCATCTGCTTACGAAGCTGTATGCAATCATAGCTTTAGAATCATGGAAATAAAGTGTAATGTTGTATATTTTTTGTACGTACGCCTAAAATAAGCATTTATTTATTTCACCTATCATTTCTTGTCACAAATGTATACCTAGGATTTTAGTTATGTTCGTCTAAATGTTCTTATCAGTATAATTTTCCCTTAGACGTTTATTGTCTTTTACAAAATAATAAATAATTGCTCTAATGAGTATTTGTAATTGTTCTAGATGAAATATTTTATTTATTTACATGTAAACAAATTTAGGAAGGCTATTTGCATTTTCTTGTGTGAACTTCTCAGAATTTAGTTGATTTCCAGGATGAAAGAGTCTCGTTTTTTGATATCACGACTTAAAGTCCATTGGCGCTGTAAAAATGAGAATGACTTAAAATTTAATATTTGGATTCTAAACGCATAGTTTTGTAAGATAATTAATTAATTACAAAATACGAACCAGTGAGGAAGATCATCTGGATCGAGACAACTTAAAGTTTCAGAATCAAACAGCTTTCCGTCACCACAAGTGAGAAGACGTGGGTGACCTTCTACACAAGTGATTAATCTTCCGCAATCGCCGGGAACTGGGAATCTGAAATCAGATATGAAAGGTTAAATCGAACTTATACTTCCTTGTTCTGTATTATGCATAAATATTTACATAAGTAGATATATAATCGAAAATAAATGAAAGAGAAGGTGTTAGAAATTTTTGAAATATACCAGAAATTTACTATTTAGAGTTATATAAATATACCAGAATCTTATGAAATATTTCAAGTATTCTGTGAGACTGCGATAGCAGTTATAATTAAGTTAAGGAATAGTTATAGTTAAGGAAATGAATGGATGAAATGAATATTTAAGGAAGTTAAGGGATTACCTTGGGAAGGGCCAGAATCTGGCGGCAGCAGTGTGTGCAGGAACTTTTGTAGGGCACTTGAACCCTACAATGGCCTCAGGGTTACAGTAGGGTATAAGTTGATCAGGCCAGACACACGTGTGGCTTTTGGGGTCGTAGGCCAAACCAGCATCGCAATGTGTCTGAAGTGGTTCTCCATGTACACATTTAATGTAAGTTGTGCTGCAGGAATCGCTATCGGGATAAATACCAAACTGGTATTCACATCCAGGTGTACTTAAAAGAGTAACTAAACAAAAAAATCAAAATTATACATTTCTATTAGAATTTGCTAAACTAGAAGCCAACTAGAAACTAGTTTCTTCAACACAAAAGTGACAATTAGATTCACATTCAAGCAGAGAATGTTTCTTTGTTTGAAGTATAACAATAGTGATTTCCTGATATGAAGTATAAAATTACGCAATAATGAGGGAAGAAAGAATTGAATGAACAATGTACGTGAAGTAGATTATGAAGTACAGAGAAAGCCTTCTGAAACATTAAGTCTTATTAGTGTAACTCAAAGGCATTTTAAAACTCTCTAGTACTACAAGAGTAATGCATGCAAATTACAAGAAAATTACCTATAGACCTAAGATGTTGGACGATTAGACGTAACATATTCACCGCTTTAGATTTTACTTTTTCTCTAATTTGTAACGTGTAATGTATATTTGTAATGTATATTATTTACATTTTCTGAATAAATTGCATACGTACGATCGGGTTTGCGATGCTCGCAATTAACAGCCCAGTTATAGTTGCAGTGGTTGTGAATGTTGCCATGACCGTCGAAAAGGAGGCCATTCTCGCAGTGCTCCAGAGTCAAAGTTCCATTCGTGCAGAGGAAGAAAGAATTGCAATCTTCTGGATGTGGATATGCCTGTTCGCCGTATAACTCAGGACAGTGTGGTGCTCCTAAGAGTGCTGGTCCATGTCCAGCAATTGTCAAGCTGGAGGCTTTACAAAAGAAAAATATACATACATTTTTATTTTTTTTAATTTGTGAATTAATATTTATTTCATACCGATTGACTTTCAATATTCTTCTCTCTAAATCTGAATTAGGAACTTCTTATAAAAAATTAGAGAGTTGACATTTTATCAAGAGATATAAAGCCGCTTTCTTGCATGATAAATAAAAATTTAAAAATTTCACCAATTTCAAGGTGCCACTTAACATGAAAATTTTACATAATATGTAATGTCAAGAGACGTTCGCACACAATCTTGAATTTTAAATTTAACACCAGTCAATAAAAAGCGAGAGTGTGAAAATTTGTTGATATTCTTTGCATATATTTTCTTGATATTCTAATGCATTTTTAGGGGTACTGCATTTCCTGTTATATGTTCTTTGACAAAGACCGAAGATGTATGAATGAAGCAACTGGCGCCGCGTTAACGTGTAACGTATGAATAATAAATGCAGTGACGAAAAAATCAGCCGCTGGCTATCCATTGTGCATAATTAATAGAAAATTCCAGTGAAGTTAAAACGCAATAAGACTGCAGAATACTATAACTGTGAATATTAACATATATAACGGATACTAAATCGAAAAGGTCAAGACGAAATATATTCGCTAAATAACTACGTTGTATTATTTTTACTGATGGCAAAAAAAAGTTCGAGATAAATAAAAACATATAAGTCGCAACTAGGAACAGTAAAGCAAGGTAAAATGTTATAAATGGCATTGGTACCAGGCCAGTGCTAATATTTGAAGCAGAGACATACTTTCATCAATCACTTTATTCATTAGCATATATCATTCGATCAGCCAAAGTTTGATGCTGCCAAATTTAAGAAGCAATTTTTTAGTTTAGATTCAACTGAGTGAAGATAACAATCCCCTTCTGACAACGTGCATGTCATTATGTCATAGGTCGAACCGATGTAACCATATGGCGACGTGGAGGCAGGCCGCGACAGTGAAAGTAGTTCTTGGCCTAAGAATTCCTGCTCGTGATGATGTCGTAACAACTGCAAAGACCGGACTATAAACTCAAGAGTTCCACCCCACAAGCAGGAAGAAATTGTCCTGCATGTGGGATGCACGAGAATGCGCCAGTAGTTACAGACGTTACTTGCCGAACGTACGCCAATTCGACACGTGTTCAATTTTCAAATTTTACACTTGTCGGCCCCCGTAAGTCAAAATCGTTCAACCGGAATTTATGAATCTCGTTTCGTCAGATTTATAGTTATATTTTTAAAACAATATGTATGTAAAAATGTGCCTTTATTGAAATGTGTGCAGGAAAGTCGTTATAAGCCAAGTAAAAGCTGTCTTGCGTCATTGTGATAGTTACTTAACAATGTAATTACTGATTTATTTATAAATATGATTAATAATAACATTATTTACCTATGTGCAATTAATCAGTTAATTGAGAGTTAGTTAATCGAGAAAAAACTTTCTACATCCCTGATTCAAATTCCGAACTTCCGATCAAACGAAAATGTTACCATATTTTTACAGCAAAACTACAATTTCAAAATAAAACAAAAAATAACAACAAAGATATTGTAATGCAGTCTTCTTACAAAAATCCTGATGATAAATTTACCATATTGTCGCGGTAAATTCTCAAAATAACGAACAGTTTCAAAAAACAAATAAAAGAGTTGGAGAGCAAATTAAGTGTTGGTATTACGTGAATGTTACATATTGATAAAATCTGAATTTTGACATTTCCTGTGGAAAGCAGATGTTGTCGTAAGAGAGCGAAATATTTCTTGGTTTGTTATTTTCTTGTCATAAGTTTGCATTTTTTTATTTCAATATGAATGTTGAAGTCTTAGAAACAGGAAGGAGACCCGGACGTGCACGCAACCTACTCACCACTGGAAAATATGGCCGCCAGGACCAATAGGGTCACGCTCCTTAGATGGCTCATGCTGCGGTCTGTGTTGTACGGACAGTAACTACTGAAGTTGGTACCTGGACCGTCGGGACGAGTAGCGACGGCCTCCAGAGTCTGTCCCTTCACCGAGGGGGTCTCAGAGACCCCACCCTGACACCTCCGCTTTTACGCTATTAGCAATCTCGCCTGACTTCGGCTCCTTGACGAAGCCGATCGAGCAATGTCATCGTGTAATTCGAATCTTGATCTAGCATTCAGTAATGGCGTTCTCATTAATCAGGATCATTCTATTATGTTTATTGAGAAATCTCTCTTGGGATAAAAAGACGACTCACTTTTGTTCGTGTTTTTTATTTTCTTTTGGCTTCCGAGGAACTTTCGAGATTGTGACAAATTTTTAAAGGATTTTAACGGATTTTAAAGTTCCTCATAGAATTTTAAGGACTTTCAAGAGCTTTTTATAGTTTTCAAAACATTTAATGGAATTTCAAGAGATTTTGAGGAATTTTAAGGGATTTTTATAATTTTTGAAAATGTTTCTGGCATTTTAAGTGTTACTTTTGGCTAGACTAATTAAATAACTAAAACCAATTAATTACCTAACTTTTAGGCTCGTTATGTCTACAAAATGGAAAATACTAAATCTAAAACTACAATTAATTAGTAAAATTTAACTAATTCAGATTGAGAGAGTACTTTGTAACTCTGTTTGTACTTTGTTATTCTGAACATCCCTCGAAAACGTTTTTCCACGAAGTTAGTACACAAGGTAATAAAATTTAAAATGCAGCTCTCATATAAATCGAAAAGAGGTTGAAGCACGTGTAATTATGAATGAGGAGATAAATGGACCGTCTGCAACATGAAAACTGAAGAACACATTGCACATACTTGAAGTTAATGGCCTCCGGGGTCTTGAGTTCAGAATTCATCTTACGCAAGAATTTTTTTTGCTCGCAGCAGTTATAACCAAGAAGAGGGAACCAGATCCGGTCATGAAACCGTCAGAGAAAGTCCTCAATACAACTCAAGTTCTGTCGCTCAATGAAGATAAATATGCTCAAGAACAATCGATCTTACAGGCACAAGATCTCATATTTCTTTTCGAAGGTCACTGCGTTTTTTTCCCAGTCTGTACTATGCAAAGAGATGCATGCCGAGGTCGAAGCGAGAGTGTTCTTGTCTCAGTAACATGAAAATTACATAAAGGGAAAGGCTGTAATTAGCCAAATAGTTGGAAAGGTGAAATTTCCTGACTGGCTCTGGAAAATTTCTTACTTCCTAAACAAAGAATTGATATTGAGAATAATTTTAAAAGTTTGCAACTCTTTTTTGAGGTTTTTAAAAATTTTTTTCAAAAAGTATATATTTTCAATATAAGGTAGAATTAATTACACTAAAGGAGAAGGAAAATAAGGCCATCAACAGCAGATATTTCAAATTCTGTACAAAATCTTAATCCTTTATTGAAATAAATATAAGTGTAATGTTTTATTTATTATAAAGTAATGGAAATGAATATGGAAATGGGAGAGGATATGAGAAAAAATTCATTATTGAGAGATATCGAAGTAGGTCTATAGTATATTACGAGCTTAGTTATGAAAGGCGGGAACGATTAAAAATTAATCTGCTTAATCGAAATCACATTTCCTGGTCGACATGAATTTAATGAAAAATATAAGATTCTTGAGCCAAAAACTGGATATGTAAAGAATCTTATAACTAACTGGTTTGTCTAGAGGTATTTATTACCTCCTTACCTCATGAAATATGTTAAATCATTTTGTTTGTATTTGACTTTTTAGGTTTTTTAATATTTTTTCTGGCCTCCGAACACTTCGAAAGGATAATGATTTGCTTACGTAAAGGAAAAAGTATTTATCACTTACGACAAACTTACAATAAAGTGGTAGAACATCTTGCGTAAGATAAAAACTACTTTTATTATTCTTATGAGTAAAAGTTAAATAGTATATATCGCTAAAGCTGGCACCTGTTTCGATTGAATGACTCAGTTCCTCTGCTTGTAATAGTCCTCACTGCAACAACAAAAATCACCCAATATTATACAAATTAAATTTAATATCAATATAAATGAAAGTATATAGAGCGAATTGATGAAAAACTTACCATCCTTGGACTAATTCAGGGTCGGTACACCTGAAACTTTCTTCATTGTAGACAGTTTGATTTTCACATTGACCCTTTTGTGGGACAACGCCATTTCTGCAAATATAAAATTTGGCACAGTCTTCTGGATGGGGATAAGTTGGATGGGGAAGAATTCGTCCTTGAGGACCTGCCACGTCTCCTTCGGGACAACTGAAGCCATCATCGAGAACTTCACGTTTATTGGCATCGCACAATCTTGTCGAATCTTGGGCCCAGACACAGCTGGACATTCTGTCCTCATATATCAGGCCAGGTGGACATGACATCACTGATCCTACGCCATCAATGCAGTTCACGAATTTATCACAGGAATCAGGATCCTCATGTTTGAAATATCCATTTGCTCGTGGACAAAGCTTCGAACTTTGGGGTTCCTCTGAAAAAATTGTATTTATAAGAAACTAGCAAAAATTTACACCCAGTTTTGACCGGTATTTTAAGAAAATAATTTTACAGAATTTAAAACAATTTAAAACACATTTTTTCATAATGAGAGAAGAATTTGATGCAAATCGAAAAAATTCTAATTGAAAATATCTTGCATAATCTTTGAGTGAAATTGTGTATCAAGTTTCAGAGAGAAGTAAGGAAATGCAAAATACTTGAGGTTTGTATTTGAAGTTTCTTGGGAGTGTGCAATTATGTGGGTTGATTGCAAAATTTCAATTTCGATTTGTTCTGCGGTTACCCTTATTTTACCGAAGGAGGGCAATACAAGATTGACACTGTGGTTGCAACGTTGCAAGACAGGCGACCTGTTGCGTTAGCTATGACTAATGGATTTCTATAAGTGAGACACATGAGATAGCAAGAGCTTATATGAGTTCCGTGTTTATATATCAAAGTTTAACGACCTCCATGTCGAAAATATAAAACATGATTGAAAACTTTATGGCCGAAAGTAGAACTTGATTTTTAAAAGTCACTTGCTTTCTATTGTGCCAGTTAAAAAGCATTAGACCACATCTCAAAACTGGTGTTAGAGCAAATAAATCAGAGAAATGTAAATGTAAATCAGAGAACTGTAAATGTAAAATCATTATTATATAAAAGAAATATTATCTCGATATTTTAGATTCTAGTTTTTCAAGGTCAGAGAATTTAAAATTTCTCATAGCTGATAAAATAAAAAAAATGGTAAGAAATCGTTTTGTAATGAAGTAGTGAGAAGAAAAACTCGAGAAGGTTTTAACAAGTAAGAATACCTGTAATTTAGTAAATCTTAAGTGCTTACTTCAACGAGAATTATGAATCTTGATACATTATTAAATCATCGTGCTAGTAATTGGCATTTTCCGTACCTACATTGGCAGGAGTGCAATAGCGAAACCGGAATTTCCTTATTGTTAGTAAAGAAAACGTTCATCGTTAACCAAAGTATCGATATAAGCACATTAAATTTTTTCTACAAACATTTACGAATGTAGTAATCTTTCATTTTTGAACATTTATGGGAAAAATATATTTATTATTTGATAAATTAATATTTTTGAATTTTAATATCCTTGATTTCACGAACTATTTATAACTTTGAGCCCTTTATTTTTTTTGCTCAACGACACAGATATTCGGGTGATATTTTTTTTGGATAATTATTTTTACTCTTAATCGGATAGAATGTGGTTTTGGGTCGTGATCACGAATTTATAAGAAAGACCTTGGGGACCGGTTTATTATTCCCTGTTGTTGCTCGAATGTGACTTTTTTGTATCCTTCTGAGATCAGGGAAAGTTCGCTGTGAACTGTAAATCTGCTAGCAAGACACGATCAAGGGGCAGCATCAATCTTTTTACAGATAATGTCTATATTTTAAATAAATACATTATTAAAGGAAAAATTTTTTTAAAGAAAAAAATATTTAAAACCTTTTTCTTTTATTATCTAATTTTTCAAAGAATCGATTGCAAGCACATTATAAACTTTTATTTAGATTTTGCAAATTAATCAATAAGTCAAGTAATAAAATTCTGTTTATGGAATCAGAATAAACTTTACGATATAATCTAGAATTTAATCTTATCATTTGACATTTAACTACTTTTCTTAATTATTATACAAGCTAGTGAGAGGGGTGGGTAAACTTGTTTATAAACTTTCATATAAGAAACTGGTAGAAAGTTGCAAATTATTTTAAATATTCAATATTTATCAGTTTTGAATTAATATTTTGTTTGTTTTGCATTTTTTTCAAATGAATTTAAAAGAAGAGACTGAAGTGGATTTCGTAATAACAAAATCTTTATTCAGTCATGATCTAAAACTGACATTTAATCGTTTTGATAGATTTATACCAAGAAAAAATCAAGTTTAAGAAGTAGCTAAAATGACAATCAAGTAATTAATAAGGATTGACTAAAGATTGACTTTTTTAAAAGAAAATTGCAAATATTTAGGAGATTATAGGAAACGCCTGTATATTTTACATCGTAGTTTCAGTAATTTCCAAACTAAAATCAGTGAAATGAATAATTCTCAATAAGTCTGCAATCTAAATCTATTATGTTATCAAAGCTAACAAGAGCAATGATTATTATTCTGTTGTTAATTGCCAATCAACATCTTATCAATCACCCAAGTCTCAAATGTAAAAAGAACAACTTACGAAGAAGGTTGCGATCACCACAGGGCACGTTAGCTGGAAGATCGCAGAACTCCTTCTTGGGGTTGTCGTCTCTGAAAACGAGTCCATCCTTGCAGAGTTTCTCCTCCGGATGTCCTTCTTCATTACAGTAGTAATACAGATCACATTGCTGTGGATCCGCGAAGAAGCCTTTTTCATCTGGACATCGGAATTGGGCGTTGATCAGGGTCACGCAAAGTGCGAAAAGGGTAAAAATTACTCGATGATGATGATGATGAGTGAGTGTCTCGGTTGGCCACATCGTCCTCGTCATCCTGACTTCACTCGACTCCTTCAGACTTTAGATTTGTTTCTTCTGGCCTGCGTGAAGCTTTGGGACGTGACTGGACTTCCACTGGTCCCGATTCACTCAACTGCGTTTCCACCACGGTTGCACCATGTTGCATTTCACAACCCCACCCCTTTCACCGAAACTCATCTAGCCTTTCCCCCATTCCACCTCTTCATCAATATACCACCCCCCCGCTCATCTCCCTCCCCACGCCAATGACCCACCTGAACCTTTTATCACTCTCTTTTTCAGCAAGCGAGACTCTCGTTATTCTTAGGTATAAATAGGCAGTTAATAGGTGGGAGTATAAATGAATTAATATACGAGACAACTTCCTTTTTCATCAGTTCACAGTTTCATCTTTTTCATCAGTTTTTGATTCTACAAATTATGTCCAAAAATTAGGACTGAAAATACACGTAAAACATTTAATTTTGCAGATTTTGCATAAAAATGTACAAGTTTGGTGAATTTTTAAAAAATATAGGGAACCATTTTGAATCTATCATTTGAAATACTTTTTTATTATTATTATCTTATATTTTACAACATTTATTTAGTAGAAAATTAAAAAAAATTGCTCTAGTGTGTCATTTGCATTCTATACTCTTTTTAAAGATATATAGGTACATAATGAAGTTGCTATAATTTATTTAGATATAAATGAGCAATTAAAATTTGTCAAGGCCTTGGACTGGCCGCGAATCGAAATGAAGAAAGCAGAACTGATTTGGTAAAATTTATTTTCTCAAGATCACTCAATGCAAGAAAGTGACCTGAGCTAAAAGAAAAGCGAGGAAATCATTTGTAGGCATTATACAAAGTCCAGAGTGAAAGCCATTATAGCGATTAGCATGACTGCTCGTGGCAAAAGCCAAGGTCTCTGAAGAAATTGATCTTCGATTTGAGATCCCGATCTTTAGAAAAAAAATGTCTATAGAAACTTTTAGAAATGAAGCAAGAACTTTAAAAATACTTTTTTTATTTTACTTTCATTCAATAGTCAATATTGTTTTTTTGGATCTTGATATCCATTCATAAGGAATTAACAAATCTTTAATTAAACTGACTAAAATTATTATTATTTTCTTTATTATAAATGTATTTCCTACATAATTCCACAATTGTTTTAAAAAGTGTAGACTTTTTGTAATATGTTCCACCTCGATCTCTTTCAGTATTAATAAAACATTTTGTCTGTAAAAGTAATTTATTAGAAAAATGTACAAGACTAAATTCGTTTTTACATTTAAACTAAATGGTATTAAAGGTACGAGGAGGTGATATTGGAATCCCGATGCGGGACATTTGAGTCTTGGTAATGTCTTCAAGGTTTTTTGCCATCATCTTTATACCAGTCCTCACTGTAAAAAAAATGAAAGTGTTATTTATTTCTCTGAGATAGGCGATAATAATGATTAATGATCTAAACTGAAATTTAGAAATTTACACTCAACTAAAAAAATGTTATTTTTGCTTACCAGCCAGGTACATTTTCAGGTGCATCACACCTCTGGATTTCCTCGTTGTATACGGTTCCTTCACTGCAACCTTGTTCACGTGGTGTTATTCCATTCAAGCAAACGTAGAATTTTTGACAGTCTTCTGGGTGAGCAAATTTAGGATGATCTACTGACATACCTCTCGTATCGAGTGGGTTGTCCTTCGGACATTCGAAACCGTCTTTAAGTTTTTTGTCGACTGCTCCACAACCCTGAAAATGAGTATTTTTAGTTAATAATTTTCTTCACTGATTTATTATATATTTTTTTATTTACTAGAAAATTGTGATTTATTATCACAGTACATACCTCTCGTCCCGCACTGTCGGGCCAAACACAAGTTCCACTGTACTCATCGAAATGAAGACCAGTTGTGCAAGTTATAGAGACAGATTCTCCATCAATACAATTGAAAAATATATTACAGACAGATGGATCTGGATGAGCGAAGAAGCCATTACGTCTGGGACAATTTTTCGTGGGTTGAGGTGGTTCTGAAATATTATAATTATTCAAGTTTTTAATTTAACTTTCTTAGATTGGGGTTTAAATAATTTAGCCTACGTTTGTCGTTTTTTGAAAACAATAAAAGTATTTTTTAAATTAAAAAAATAATCTTACGCAGCTCGAGTCTGTCACCACAATCGACGTTAAAAACGTGATCACACTTATTGATTTTTCGATTCAGCGGATCGAAAACGAGTCCATCAGGGCAATATTTCTCCTTGGCAACTCCATCTACACATTCGTAATATTTATCACATTGCCTCGAATCTTCAAACTGACCATCATCCTTTGGGCAATTGAAAGCTCCATCT
Source organism: Synergus itoensis (assembly GCA_904066005.1). NCBI lineage: Eukaryota > Metazoa > Arthropoda > Insecta > Hymenoptera > Cynipidae > Synergus > Synergus itoensis. The sequence goes on along the minus strand of CAJFCP010000050.1, from coordinate 5,334,585 downwards.
GAAATTAAAATATTATGGTTTTATTCTAGATTTTTGAAAGACTAATATTTAATCGCTGATTAAATGATATTAATTTGATTAATGATATTAATTTCTATATCATTTATTTATATAAGAAGATTTTTTTCATTTGCTGTTTAATTTAATTAAGAAATCAATCGTACATAACTTCTCGATAAGAGACAGTTAAAACGAGTTCCTCTCCGGTCCGGAAAGTTTAAAAAGTACGATTTTTAACATTTACTTAATTATAAATGTCGCCTGACTCGTAAGGACGATACACAGAAAAAACTAGGGGTTCTATGATGTTGCGGCTCCATTGAAAAAATGGTTCCTTTAGAATCTGTCAAAATCGGGGTGTTAATCAGAAGTAAAGAACTACTAAAAGTGGTTCCTTTGATGACATGAAGTTATCCGTAAAGGCTCTTTCACTTGTTTTTGTTTTGTGTCAAATAATTTGGTTCCTTTGGACCCATTTTCGAAAGTGAATGAATTTCACACCGTAGGAGTTCTGGTTTGTTGCATCTCCATTGGAACCCAAAAGTGGATTCTATTTAAAACCCTAGTTTTTACTGTGTAGGGTACCATTCTTATATAAGTAGTCGAGAGAAATAGTTCTGACATTTACGATTTAGAAAGTATAAACTAGTCTTTCTCCGGAGCCCACATGAAATCACCAAGCTCATTATCATCCACTCCTTGTTTTTTTTTTCTTTTTTTTTTCAAAAAAAAATATCTTGTATGGAAAATCATAAAATATTCCTTATGAGAAAACAAATTCACTGGAAAGAAAGGAAAGGTCGTTGAACTCGAAATTCCAGACGAGACTTGGGGCCAGTAAAATTCACTTTCTCTGAGACTCGGGATACGAGCAGTTCATATACATATTCAAAAAAAAAGGACGAGTGCCTATCTCATTTCAAGCCTAAGACTTCCTGGATTTCGAGTTTTAGAAGTATCTGGATTATTCTATTTCATTACATTTAATTTTATATCGCGGAAAATAACTTAAAAAAATCCATAATAATTATCTAATCCCTTCTTATACAATTTTTATATACCGATGGTTTCCCTGTTGTTAAGCGAGTCTGGCCATAACGGATTTATCTACTGATTTTCTCACCGTACTTCAATATTGCTTAATATTTTGAATTGCTTATTTTTCTTTCACCAATTTTCTTTTATATTTCAATTTTTTAAAGAACGATTAAAGGTCAAAGAGACATTGAAATTGAAACGAATGAAAGATTAAATTAGGGAAATATTATAAAGTAATATTCTCATTAAAAATGTTTTCGATTTTGGTAAATAGAAGCCAAAAATGAATTTAAGTTTCTTTATAGACTCAGTATATTAACAATATATTTTTTAATATATAATAATAATAATATATATATATATACATATAATATATTATTTAAAAAATTTTATTATACTTACGTGCAAATGCGATGATTGCTACCAAGGTCACAAGAAACACTTTAAACATTTCTGTCGATTTTTTGTTTTAATGAGTCCTAAAGTGTTAAAATTCTTGTTATGAGTGAAAATAATATTTTAAACAGAAATAATACTTTTGGACACTCTTTGGGATGGCGTCTCTTCACGAGAAACTGCAGTGACGACCGACGTCCACTGGGTATACTCTGTCAATCCCCACTATCATGATACTTCCCCACTTTCGCTTTCCTTTGATCAAAGGATCGTCGTCGAGAATCGATTTACGGGACAGTCTTCTTTATCATTTCTTTCTTCGAGGTCACATTTCAAAGTTTCCTTTCTCTTTATCTTTATAAGGATAAAAAATGTTACTAAAAACTGTTTAATTCTGCTTTATTTATCCGCAAAATGCGATTTTCACTGATGCTTCAGTGAAATTTCCTGATAAGTCAATCATTTCCACTAATTAATCATTAATTTGGCGGGTTATTCAAGATTTTTTCACTAATTGATCAGCGAAATACATTTTTTTTAAACTTGATTAAATATGAATCAATGGAACTCTTACTGAGAATTAGTGACTCATTTTTCATATGATTAGTGAAAAATCACTGAAATTTTAGGGGGTTTTAACCGATTTAAATCTTTTACTAATTTTCCATCAATAATCGATAATCAAATTTCACTGATGAAATAATGTATATGTGATGGAAATTAATTCCTTAAAATCGATAGAAATTTCAGTAGTTTTTCGTTGACAATTTGACTGAAGTTAGCTACTTAGATAACAATTTACTAATTTATTTTTGGACTTAATGAATAAAAATAAACTAGAGAATTATTTGTTATAGAGAGTGTGAACAACATTTATTTACGCTCTCTTTTTTGGATTCTGCTTAAATTAAGAAATAAATTTAAGCAATCTATTTTTCTTATTTTCATTGGCCACACAAAAAAATGTATACTGTCTCAACATTTAGTTAAGAGAAAGCAATGAGAAGTTTTCTAAATCGATCGGGTTAATTTTTTATTCACTTTTTGCCTATGATCTAATCTTTAATCAGTTTAACATACGTATATTGCATCATATAGAAGTATAGGCAATTTTTCACACTCCTTTAAATTTCCTAATAGCTGGAAGTTACAACAATGAATTATTAAATACTCAGAAAAGCAAAAATATTATTAGAAATTATTAAAAGTGTAATATTATAAGTAATATAACGATTTTGGCCATTTTACTCTTTGTCGGTTATCAAAAATTAACCAAACTTATAGTGTATTTTGTTTATTACAATTACAAAATATATATAAAAGTCGACTTAGAAATGTACAAGATTTATATAAATTAAAATTTTAATTTTAAGATGGAGTAGAAGTGGCTGGTCTGGCTCCCTTTCTTCTACTTGGACCACCAGTAGGCTTTGGTTTTGGTTTCGGATTTTCCAATGCATCCAATTCCTCATCTGTCAATTGTCCCTTGTACCAATCTTTGCTGTAATACAAGTTTATTTTGTAAAATATTTATCAATAAAAGATAAGAAAAATTTGTTTCTCCAACATCAATCAAACCTTAATAAGGTCTTAAGTGACTTACGATATCTTCTCATGATGACTTTCATGATTTAATGCATACGACCCGAAAAAAAATCAAACATAAGAATAAGATAAGAGAAAATAGTAAAAAGCGTAATATGCATTAAAAATACATTTATCTAAATATTTATCAAAATTTTTAATATTTTTGTTCATTTGAAATTTCTATAACTTCATATTTAAAGGAAATAGAAGACAATTTTAGATTTAATGTCTCGAATCGAAAAAAGATCTGTGTTATAGCAAGATTTTAATTTTATTTAAATATTTATTTTGTTTAAAAAATGATAAAACTCACCATTCGGGAATTTTCCGAGCCCAATCGCATTTGCCAGTGCTTTCATCAAAAGCTTGGCCAAGCTTGCATCCGTTTCGCCTTGGAATTTCTCCATTAACACAAACATAGAAATATTGGCAATTTTCGATGTCGGCATAACGGGGATGAGTGGCAGCTTCTGATTCGTCGACTTTGGGACAAGTGAAATTAAAAAGCTCCCTCGATCCACAGCCCTTTTTTTGAGCCTCATCTGGCCAATTGCAAATTCCGGTTTTTGGCGAGAATACCAAACCGGCAGGACATGTTATCATGTTAAATTTGCCCTCGACACAATAATAAAACGTGTCGCAATTCGTGCTATCCTCATGGCCAAAGTATCCATGCATTCGAGGACAGTGAGGACTCGGTTGTGGTTTTTCTGAAATAAAAAATGAAAAGGTCATATATCATCAATACATCCGTCTTTAATATCACCTTCAAAATAATTTCAACAATTTGAGTATCATACTTACGAAATTTGTTTCTCTTGGAACAATCAATGCCAAAAGGCAAGTCGCATTTCTCATGCTGAGGGCTGAAATCGTTAAAAACTAAACCGTCTGGGCAAAGTTTTTCCGTGAATTTACCATCCCTGCAATCGTAATATTTATCGCATTGCTCGGCATCTGGAAAATATCCATTGGGCTCTGGACATTTGTCTGAAAGTTCAACATCTTCATATTCTTCTTCTTCATCTTGGACAACAGGCTTCCTTTGAACAGTTGTTGATACTTTTCGGCGACTCTGTTCTGCAGCTTCTTGTTTCCTCGACAATGCACTCACAGCACCTGAAAATTAATCAAAAAATCATTAATTAACAGAATATATCAACATATCTTAAAGCAATTAAAGCTTTTTGAAATTGTACAAATTTAAAATGAAAGCTTGAAAATTTCAGCTCTTCGTTATTCCAGAACGCAAGTCACTCGCTCCTTTACATAGGAAATTTAACAGTTCGTGACCAATCTTAACAATGTACTTTTAGGTGTGGCTTCGAGCAATACGGACGCATTCGTTTCTCAGGGACTATAAAAAGAAGAAATAACTGTACAGGTCTTCGTACTTTACTTTCAAGAACCAAGGCGTCTGAAAATCTGACAAGCTGAGACATGTCCCTGAGAAAGGAGAGACATAGTTACAGGATGGACATGGGAAGAAAACGATAATAGATGTCGGACGACTTCACTAATCGAAGAAAGCGAGAAAGCGATAGGAGAACTTTAATGTCGCTTAATCATTCCAACAACTTTCTGTTTTCTGTGGTACTTTACCTCGGTTCTCAATCATGTTAATTACTGGAAATCGTAATTAATCTCGAACTCTCCGGATTCACTTCTATTCGTTTCAGTTCATTCTTTTGCTCTTTTGAAAATAAAGATTTAATACTAAGTAAACATTATCGAAACGAAAAGGAATTTTCTAAAAGAGAAAATGAACTAGAAATCAACAAAAGACAATGGACAATTGTTTATAATAATGAACCGGTGATGGAATGGGGAATTTTTTCAGTTCAAATAGACAGCCTTTTTTTAAATGACAACTTTCTAAAATTGAGCCATTTTGTGTTTTCTTTCTTTTATAATTTAAAATAAGGCATCTGAATTTTTAAAAAATGGTCAAATGAATAAATATTGTCTTTTTTAAGTTCAGATTGGAGTTCATCAACTTTGAAATAGAAAGGTAAAAGAATTAAGTAATTACTGATGTTTTATAATTAAAAAGGTTTCTGAATATACCAAGGTGCAATTAAAGTGCACTTAATATTTCCATAAGATGTTCATCACTTGAGATATTATCAATATATACACATACATATTTAAAAACCTCTCATTGTAATAATTTACCGAGAGAAATGCTATTTCAACAGTCCGTATGCATTATGCATCAAGTATAAATGAGAAAACCAATTATGATAATATTGTAATTCAAACATGTGGATATTACATTAATAGATTCGATTCATAAATATACCATAAACACTTCATAATTAATTCGCGTTAATTAAGAGGAAAGCGCTCTAAGTTATAATTAGAAGTGATTTATTTTCCATAACAAACTCTGCCTTATTACATCTTAATTCCATTTGTGAATGCCCGCAAAAGTTATTTTCCAATTTTAATAAAATAAGAGATAATAAAATTGTACAGTCTCTAAAGTTGAATCAAATCTTCCCGAATAAACAATCCTTAAATTTCTATGAAAGAAAAAAGTCTGGATTTAATTGAAAATTAAGGATCAGCAAAAATTGCCTCAAATTCTTGCTCCTGATTACAAAGGATGTTTTGTATCAGCTTAGGCTAGCCGGCATGAGGCCGAGAAAGTAGTAACGACTTTCCTCCTTGGCAGCGCATTCTTGTCAAGGTCAAGTCTTGGAAGGGGGGAGAACTCACCGAGGCAGATCAGAAGACAAAGGATTTCTGACTTCATCCTGGTAAGGATGACGGGGAGTGGGTAGTTTCTTGGACCCTCTGCACCAGGAACGATAACTAATAGTGATAGGCCGGTAATGCAAGAAGTTGATGACTAGAGACTACTGGGACATCGGCGGGGCCTCATGGGCCTTATATGTCTCCCCCACTTTTGGTCCCAAGACACGACGGGTTACAACACCCAGCGCCTGTGTCTAAGGAGAGCTCTTGCATCTCCGGTGCATCGACATTGCATCGCAGATTTGTGAAGGTGGTATTCATAAATGAACAAAAATGGATTGAATAGAATCACTTGTATGATTGTGATCAGATTATTATAGGATCTTCGGAATGAAAAGAATTTCTTGAAGTTATCAGTAGAAGCATCCAAGATGTTAAAAACATGATTTAGAACTATAAATGAAAAAAGGTAGATTTTCTTCTTCAGCTTTGTACTGAGAAGAACTATGACTCATCACAAGTGATGACCTTTTCGAGGTCACTCGCGTCTGCATGATTCTAAAACTTGTAAACTTGTCTCAACCCCTTTTGAAGTTCCTTGAATTATTGTTCAAATATTGTTCTAACAATTGAGTTTTAAATATTAACTTCTTATATTGATCGCAATTTTTCACGGAGTTTAGATCATTAGGAGTATTGATCATTGGTTTGATACTTTTCGATTCCTTTCCGGATTGTTAATCAGATCTAAAGATTCTGACATCCTTTACAAATACTATATCAACGTCAGCATGATATATAAGTATATTTCTCAAGACAATTATCAATTCATCAAGTCTTCAAAGTCATTGGTTTTACTACTTATGTATATGTTTAGCTTCTATCATTCGTACGAATCTCAACATGTCCTTCTGATTGGCACACTACATTCCTATCTTATAAAGAATTTTATTCCTAATAAACAAAGAATACTTCCATACTTGTCAATTTCTTCTTAATTCTAAATCTCAATTATATTTCTTATTTTGTTACAAAGGTGTCGATCAATGAGTTTCAATTGTTTATGAGCCAGATTTTCTTGCTCACTTGTTTCAGGGATAAGTCTATCATTATCAATCGTAATCATTGCATAAAAAAATGCCGAAGAAGTTTGTTCAGAATTATTGGAAAAGAAATGTCCTTTTTATAATCTTTCTTGAATTCTGAAAGACAGAGGAAGGGAAGGGTGCAATGATCGCAGTGAGAAATCAACCAGAAACTCACCTTGACATTCCAGGACTCTAATTTCAGCAGGTACCGGGTCACCGGTTTCCAGAAGGACAATGTCCCCAAAAACGAATTTCGTATCAACAGGTTTTTTTTCAAATCATCTCGCAAAGCTTATATTTCTTCTTTTTGATAACATTTGTTTAAAGAATTCCAGGATTTGCATGATGTTTTTATTTTTTGATAATTGTGAAATTAAAACAAAATTTATTTTAAAATCCTTACAATATTCATTGAAATTTTGTTGCAAAAAAGATGTTTTTTTGATACTGCCCCTGTACGAATGCAATATACTGCAGGCAAGTATGTGTGGTTTCGATAATATTAAATATTTTTTTTATTTTTGCATCATTATTCCGCCGCTATATTATTAGAATGTTGTTATAAAGTTACTGCAAATAATTTTAGTTGTTTTATAATAAAAAAAACAGGTTTTTCCTTTTGAATGGGTTTTTTTCCCTCTTTCGTAAAATTGTAAAAACGGCTATTCAAATTAAACGCGTCAAAATAAGAATGACTGGTAAATTACCGGTGGAAACGAATTACCGACGGAGCGACTGAGATGGCTCTGCAGGGCAGTGACGCCGAGTTGCGAGCATAGAGGAGCACTCCAAAGGAGCATAGCTAGTTGCTAATAGCTAGCTAGCGGTTGTATACCGACGTTCAGTTACTGAGTTGTTACATGCGATTGACGCGCAATCGGGTAAATTAATGAAAAAACACCGTTAATCTCAATCGTGCAACAACTAGTGTGAAAAAGTTTTGAAATGGAGAATAGGCCGGCGACCCTCCGCTCCCGGCGTGTCTGTCGATTTTGCCTGACGGAAACGGAACCATTGAATTTTATTTATGACCGAGATATAACCAGAGCTTTTCATGTGCCGCTTCCTCTTCAGATTATGTCGTGCGTCGGCATCGAGGTAAATTTGTTTTTTATTCTATATAATAATACCAGCCGATCAATTTGCATTTCAGATATGGTCGGTTGGAAAAGCGGGATTGCAATATTTGCTAATTGTAGTAGAATGATCAACGAAATAGAGGAGTAGCCGAGTCAATAGCATTGTTGTGTTGATAACTTAGGGTAGGGGTTTATCGACCGAGTCGGACATTGAACGCACCTAGTAACTGCTGAAAAAAATGGGGGAAGAATATTATATTTTTGATTTCCCGCTAAAATTAACTGCCAAAGTACTGAAAAAAAAATATTCAACATGAAAATATGACCCGGTTTTTTATTCTTTGATAGATGTAATAATGTAAAATGTAGAGTCTTTTTTGTTTTTGTTTTTGTTTTGTTTTGTTTTTTTTTTTGAAAAATGTATAAGAATTACCATAAGAGCAAATTTAGTTTCACCATTTTACGTTTGCAATAATAAAAATATTTTTCGCTAAAACTAGGTCATTTACCTCTGTAAAGGAGGTAAAGTATTACATGCCCTGTTTATTTACCACTAAATTTAAATTAATTTACCGACAGAATTTTTTTTTATTCAACTTTTGCCTATACATAATTTTAATAATACATTCTCTCTGATGAGAATGTAAAAAGGGAAAGATTGTACAATATTCTACATTGTAACTCTACTTTTAAATTATACAGCTCTTAGCACTTGAAATTTTTAATTTTGAAAATGGAACCTTTTCAAATTTAAAATGTGGAACGTTTTCGAATTTAAAATATTTAGTTTTTAGAAGTTTTATAACTATATCGGCAAAAAAATATAAATAAACGAATATACAATTTGCAATTCAATTATTTTAAATTATAATATTCAAATTTTATGATTTTACAATTAAAACATCTTAAAAGATTTCTCTTCAGATTAATCTTTTTTTTGTTGGTAATTTAGAGAGAGAAATCATACACTTTGTCGTTTTATGATAATATTTTTCGGAGCTTTGAAGTTCAACGTTTGACGGTTGCATCATAAAGAGGATGTTAATTAGTAGATCATTAAAATAAAAAGAATGAATGAAACTTCCCTTTACAAGAATAACATAGTTATGCCACTTGTTCTACTTTTTGAATCTAATATTAAAATTTTAAATTTTTAAGGTGTACGCGGCTGATGGAATGCCTCAGATGATTTGCAACACTTGTCGTTGGAATCTAGATCGTTCCTACAAATTCAAGCAACAGTGTAGGAAAGCTGATGAAGCATTACGAGCCTACCCTATATCAGGTGTTCTTCCTCGACCATTCCCGCCAATTTCCATCGAACCTTCAGACATAAATAACAAGAGACCAGCTGATCAAAGAGCGCAGAGTGAGCAGAAAAAAGCTAGACTTGATAACGGAGATCGAGAAAGAAGAGAACGTCAAGCTGAAAAACAGAGTAAGGAAGAGCGGCATGATTTATATGATGAAGAACAAGACAGAGGCAGCGAGGGAGAAAATGAAGTAAACAACGAAAAGGACGACAGGAACCTCGAACCCGGAGAAATCCGAGTTCACTCATGCAACCAATGTGACCGAACCTTTCCTCTAAGACAAGCTCTCCTTTTACACATTCAACGAGCTCACCGGGATCGCAATTACAAATGTACTGAGTGCGATCGTCCCTTCTTCTCAAAATATGACCTGGCAAAACACATGTCCACACACTCTGAAGACAAACCCTTCTCTTGCCAAATTTGCCACAAACAATTCTCTCGCGCAAATTTACTCCAGCGTCATGAGAAGGTTCATCGAGATGAACTCAGATACGGTTGCCAGCACTGCGATCGAGAATTCTTTACCACCGATGAGCTTGAAAAACACGAGGAAACTGCTCACAAAGTTGCCAAGCGTTTCCAATGCAATATTTGCAACAAGCAATTCACTTACAAACAAGGTCTTGAACGCCACGAAATGCTTCACAGCGAGGACAAGACGTTTGTTTGCGAATATTGCAAAGAAGCTTTCCGAACGAGTACCAAACTCGCTCGTCACTTGACAACTCACGCAGGCCACCGTCCTTTCCTCTGCAAATTGTGTCCCCGGTCATTCCTCCTCTCTCATCATCTTACAAGACACATGCGTTCTCATTCAGTCGAGAAACGACACGTTTGTGAAGATTGTGGAAAGGCCTTCAAACGCAAAGAGAGTTTAGAAGTTCATCAACTAACTCATACTAAGCGAACAGGCATGGGATTGTCTTGTGACGTCTGTCAGGAAACTTGTCGCAATCGTGCAGATTATGTAACACACATCAAGCAACACATAGAAGCTGGAGAGAAGATGGGACCAGATGGCTTGCAACCAGACACCAAAGAAAAGATAGAGCTTGAGTCCGAGGAAGAAGAAGACGATGAACAATATTCAGATGGAGATGATGATTATGAGCCACCGCCTCATATTGTCAAGAAGTTGCCGAAGCTCAAGCAAGTCGAGAGTGAAGAGGAATCGGAAAGAATGGAGAAGGAAGAGAGAGGCGAGAAGATTGTTTATGTACGAGGAAAGGATGGAAGTATGGTGAAGAAGACAATCAAGACTTTAATGCCTATTCAAAGAAGGGAAGTTACAGAAACAAAGGTGAAGAGTCCACCTCACTCCAGCAAGACGCCAGTGAAGCAGGAAGATGGTTCCAAAGGTCGTGTCGATGAGACCGAGGCACAGGTGCAGAAAATAGTTGAGTCTGTGTTCAAGGAACACAAGATACCACTCAAGCATCAAAGCTCTCAGGAGCAAGCTAAAGGTACACCAACTATTCAGCGATCCCAGGTTTTGAATACGACTCCAACTACATCCAAGGACGATAAAACTGAAATTGGAGTTGCCGGTACACCGAAGCCAGGGAATACAGTGAAGGTTATTAAAAGAATTGTGGTGAGGAAATCAGCTGGTGCCGATGGAACGCTAAAAGAAGGTGAGAGTACACCAGGAATTTCACAGACGAATCTTCAAACTCCCGGATCTGGAGTGAAGGTGACAAAGAGAGTTATCGTGCGGAGAATCATTCGCCAGGGAGATACAACGAGAGAAGTTATCATGAATCCTGATGGAACGATAATAGACCCAGCTGAATTGGCTAAATTGCCAACAGGTAACGTCGTGAAGAGAGTTGTCGTCAAGAAACCTGTGGACAAGAGTCAGAATTTTGTTCAAACTGTAATGCAGTCTGCGGAGGTGAAGTCAACCCCGATAATGGAGTCTGGAGATTCCTTAAAATTTGAACTGAAGACAACACAAGGATCAGGCAATTCAAGTGTTTCTACTGTTCAACAAATGAAACTAGAGGAGCAGTCAAGTTCTTCTGTTTTGAAGGATCAAGAGACGAAAGAGAAACTTGAGCAGCTGGAGCATAAACTCGAGCAGCAGAGATTGAAGATTGAGGAACTACAAGCAATGAAGCAACAGGAGTGCGAGCCGATGGATGAAATGCTTCCGGAAAGACACGATGAATCTGAGGATGAGCAACAACTGCCTTTGAAGAGAGTCTTTGTGAAGAGGAAGCAGAGTATATATGATGAGGAGCAGGAGTACGATGAGAATAAAAGTCAAATACAGATCAAGGATCAAGAAGAGGGTGAGGGCTCATCTCAAGCGTTTGAAGTTGAGACTCCCAAGAGTAACAAGCCTTCCATAACAAGCTCGAAGGTTTATGGAAACAAGAAGATCATTCTTCTCAAACCGGAGGAACAGCCAACACCTTCAGCTCCAGAGGATGTGGAGATCAATCAGATGAATCAGGAACTTTGTAATATTTTGGATTCTACTGACAGCACAGTGAAGATGCAAGAAATGGCCTTGAGTAATTTGTCTCAGATATCGGGGGTTAGTGTTGGTGAAGATAATCAGAAAATGTATACGGAAGAAACAGAGAACCAAGAAACCGTTCCAGAACAAATAGAACAGGAGGAAGCAATAGAAGATGTTGCTGGAGTTACTGGAGAGGAACAGAGTGATGGATTGAATCCTGAAGGTATTATCATCGGGGAAGCTGTTGCAGAGGAAGAGAAGATGGAACTGGATCCACCTGCAGAAGAACAACATATGGCACAGGAAGAAGTGCAAACTACACAGAGCGATCAGCAGGTTCAGATTCAAGACACCACCTTGAGTTTAAGTGGACATGAAATATCAGATTCAGCTGATATGTTTGACCAGTCTGGATCTGTGATCGAAACTCAGAAAAGCGAGACACCTTTGGAAGATTCGGTGATTGAATTGTCGGCGGCGAATGACACGATTAATTTGACTGATACGCAAGATAGCCGAGACAGTCTAGAAGATAAACTTTCGCAAATGGAGGGATGAAGGTAGATAGAATGTCTTAATTTAAAAAAAGATATTTTGCTTAGATTTTTTTTATGAGCGGGAGTTTAATTGTAGATCTTGTATTCCATGAGATCCGGTTTAATTTCCTCGGAGTTCAGAATTGAGTGAGAATATTATGGTGGGGAATTGTACATTTCTCATTTCTATTGAGTAGATATTTTATTCAAATTTAAGCTTTTATACGAATCTTACTTTTGAGTTCGAAAGATTTTTTTTATTGAAGTGGCTTTATATTTAAAGACTAAAATTTCATTGCTAAATTTTAAAACGTTTATCATCTTATTTCAAATTTCCGATTCTGAGTTTACAAAGTTCAACAATTTTGAAATTTGAGTACCTTAGAATCGTTTTCCTTTAAAAGAAAATTTAGGAAACATTTCATAAATAGTTTAACTCATTTCTGAGCTTCGATTATCAAATTTTTTTCATGGTAATTTTTGACTTCATTTCCTATAAGAAAAGATGGCGCTGGGTATACATTAAAAAAAAATGATCAGTAAGGATTTTAAAAAGTGATATTTTACCACTAAAGTTGACTAGTCCTCTGGCTGTAAATTTTTGTATTAAATTGCAAATGTAAATTACATATTTCATTTGAATGTATGTATAAAAAATGATAAAAACCTAGCGCCGTCTTAGAATTAAAAGGCATTTATTAAAAATATTCTTGAAGAATTTAGAAAAATGAATGACACTGAATTCTACGACTTATTTTTTAAAGGAAAACATTTCAATGTAATCCATGTCTTCTAAACACATTATCAGTTGCTAAAAGAAACAAAAGAAATTGTTCATGGAGATTTAAAATGGATCCATTAAGAATTAAGTATTGCTTCTGGCAAATGTGACCCTGATGTAAATACATGAAAATAAAATATTAGAGAAATGCTTTGCTGCATTTTCAATGAGAGAAGTTCAGTGTAAATATGCAGTAATTTAAATTTATCTTCTGTGTTTATCACAGTCTCCTGAATTGACTCGCTTTTCTTTTTTGATCCATTTCAAAATTCTCTCTCTACCCGTAACTTATGTATTTGCAATGCAATAAGGTGCGGAGTCTCTCAATTTTCATAATCATGATTAATTCGAAGGTATTTATTCAGCAGCTACAATTCACAGATAGCATTAATTGTAATACTATATGGTAGAAAATAAAGATATGCAGAGGTAGTCCAAAATTTTGCATCTCTGTATCAAAATACATACAAAGTGTGGTGTGTATATGTTAAATGTTACAAGATTCCTTATTTCACATCTAGACTTCCTTGACATTATATTTAGTCGAAAGTATGTAGAGTAAAGTAAACATAATTTGAACCATTTTTTTAGTCTTAATGATATTAGTTACTTATTATAGATAACTGAATTTTGGAAACTTTGAATTTATCATTTGAGAATTGTGTCAAAATATGTCTCACACCTTTTAAACAGAGGATTTGCGTTTATATACTTTTACTTTTTTTAGAGAAGTATTATTACTATCTAAATATTTTTAATTAGAAGTGTGACGAGTCCTTTGTAATTTGAGAGATATAGAAATAAATATGAAACAATTGTACAAAGTATTTATCATTTATTACACAGAATATTTATTACATACTGTAAAATATCTTTAATTTGACATAAATATAGTACTAAACTAAGCAATATCGCGAAGTAGTAAAATATTCGCTGTTCTACATATAAATATTATTCTAGAAAAATTGACGATAGGGGATGAAGAGTGAATGCAATTGAATGGTGAATACAATTGCAGTTGAAATATCGCAGTTTAGAGTGCATTAAAAAAATCTGTGCTTCGGCTTATAAAATCCAAAAATTCTTCTTAATTTAAATGCTTTTTAAATCAAACTAGAATTAACAATTATTTATTAGTCGAGACACAATTTATAAAAATAATTCACTTGTATTTTTATAGAGGCAAAGCACTGCAAAATCAATTGAATATTAATGTTTAAACTACATGCAATTAATCATGCAATTAATTAATGAATTAATGGTATTAAGGTTAATGAAATTTTTCAATTTTTAATGCCCTAAATTAAATTATTAACTCAAAAATCACGTTATTTGCCGACAAGAGAAAAGGGAAATAATCTATAACTGTTGGCTCTTTTGAGAGCCTTCACAAGATGGCTCTACTTGGATGTATAAAGTGAAAGGGAAAAGTTTTATTGATCGTTTCCCTTATAAAATTCACGCATTTGGAGTATGAAGCTGTTTCTAAATGTTAATATAAAAATAAACGTAAATACAAAAATTACTTATGTGTAATAAAGATGAATAGAATATGCATCATATACTCAATCGGTTTAAACTGTTTAAAGAATTAAATCTCAAAGAGAAAGTTTCATTGAATAGTCTACTTTTAAATAAATTACCTGGTTCAAAGAAATATTTGCCAAATGTTAATTTGTTGTAAAACTATTATATATTTGTTTAGTATACGGTCAAAAAGGATAGTTTCAAAGTCTGATTAAATTAAATTTGATATCAAATACATTCAGTTTCTGAGTTCAATAACAAAATTCCAAATCTTTAGAAAAATGTATCATTCTCTTTGCGACATCTTAAAATAGTTTTATATAAAATATTTATTTTTCTCTTAAATAAATATAAAATATGGAAAGATACGCATCTCTGCACTACAGAAATATAAAAGTATTTGTCGAGAAAAATGAGTCGACTAAATTTACAGGATTTTCAGTAAAGATGAAGTTTGAAAATTGATTACGGGTGAAGGGGGTGATTATGGATTGAAAAAGTTATTTGTTTAAATTATCTATGATAAATTTTGTCGTTGTAAATCCTTAATTATAAATTCTAATAGAGTTCGTCGTGTCGATGAGTAAAAACTGGAAGAAATCTTCTCCAGTGACTTGAATGGGCGGACGAAAGCATAATGCGTCATGCTTGTTATGCTCGATTAAAAAGTACGTAAATGAAGATGCAGCAAATTAACTGTTGTTAAAGCATCAAGCAGGTTGAGTGCCCTTCTTGCTGGTGAGCCGCTGGAGCTGGAAAATAACGGTTATGACTTGATTTTTTTTAAACGTACGCTCTTCGATTCTCTTTGTCTTTTTCTTTTCTGATTTCATCTCTAAAGGCCACCACGTCCACTGTCTATGTACTCGAACCGCTGTGGGGCAGATACAATATTATACGAGTTTCACAATTATTTACAAATTCTGCTATCGATCCACAAATTCATGCTGAAATTTTTCTACTTTACTGCATTTTATTAGAATTTATAAACAATATCAGAAATATAATAGTTATCACAATTAATTTTTGTTCTAAGGAAGACTCTGGGTAATTAATAGACTCCGGTATTAATTAATTCATGTTGAATCAATTATAAGAAAAAAATGCGAAAAACCACCATTAATGCATCCGGGTTCTTTTTCTGAATAATGATATAGAATATCCCTTTTAACAAATGATAAATTAACTGAATGTTTTGGTTTTTATGTATATAAAAAGTTAAATATATACTTATATTTATTATTGGGCACTGCTGGATATCACGCACCCTCATAAGTTTGCTTATTTTTTTCTCCCAAAATAAATTCCGTTTCCTTTTCTATTTTCTAAAGTTGGATATATATTTTTTTTATTTAAGGCGACAGCAAAATTTGTATATTAGCAGAGAGAATCGATTTTAGTTAAGAAATCATGGAAAAGTTAATATGTTAAGAGAATTAAATTTTTTCTTTAAGATCAGGAATGACGATTAATTAGTTCTTCTTGACTTATACTTCTCTATTCTTTCCTCATATTTTCTTATCTTTTCTCATGTTACTCTAAAGCATGAAGCAAATATTTTGATGTGCAGAGGAGATATACTTTACTAAATATCTTCAGAACTAATTAAATAAGTATTCCTTTTGAGTTAAATACTAAAACCAAAAAAAATAATGGTATGAGTTTCGAGTAAATGATATTCAATTCAAAAATTGACTGAAAAATCTCAGTTTTGAAATAGAATAAAATGCAAGTGTTCTATTTCCATTAAAATTAGTAATAAAAAGAAAATTAAGATTATTCTTTTATTATCATATTAATTAATGTACTTATATTTTGTATTGAACACTAAAAAAATGATTTTAACTGAACTGAAATTTTCTCTTTAATTTATAAGTAGGTAATTTTAAAGGAATTTAAATTCTTAATGTTTTAATTTTTTAAATTTACTTATAGATAGAACACCTGCATTTTTTATGAATCGATATTTTTTTTACATGCTCGTAGTGTTGTATACCTCCTTCTCTTCCGTGGCCACGGTTGCATAAGGTCTTGGAAGTTCCTGTTCTTTCGCTGGACCAAGTGCATGTGTATAAATCAAGGCACCTGCAACTCCTCCAAGAATAGGTCCAACCCAATAAAGCCAATGATCATCATATTTTCCGTTTGCCACAGCGGCGCCCAAAGACCTGGCCGGGTTCATTCCTGGTCCAGTTCTGTCTACCTGGAATTGAAAATGACTCTCAAGTTCTATTTTAATAATGAATTTTTAAACCTCATTTTAAAAGCATTCTACAATGCTGACATTTTTGTCATTTTCAGAGGAATGTATGGGAAAAAAGTTTGTATTTATTTTCTTTCATGAAATCATTGACAACAATTCAATTCGAAGTGTTTTCTAAATGTTTTCTTACTGCAATGAGATGGCAGGCGGCCACAACGAGGCCAATAATTAGGGGGGCAATTCCTTTGCTCTCGGGTTTTCCTGAATCGCAGGAGCCACAGACAACGACGACGAGGACGAGGGCAAGGAAGAATTCAATTCCAAAGCCTTGCACGGCTGTAATTTTATTTAGGCTCACTGCACCTAGTCTTCCTTCTAAGAAATTGCTTTCAGTTGAAAGGGCTCTCAAGAAAGCTGATCCAGCAATGGCACCCGCGACTTGCGCTATTATGTAGAGGATTGCTCGAATTACTGGCACCTAATGAAACAAATGAGAAACTTATTCCACTATCTGTGATTTATAACAATTATAAACACACAGTTGAATATATTTGTATTCATTCAATTAGTTAAATCTCTTCACCTTGCCAATGGCGAGCATCCCAAATGTAACAGCAGGGTTGATATGTCCACCGGAAACGTGACCAATAGCTTGCACTGCACCAGCAACTGCTATTCCAAAGGACAAACTTATGGCCACGACATTATTAGTGACAACGGCACCACATCCAAAAAAGTTGAGGAATAACGTCCCTAAGAACTCTGCAAAGAGTGCTCGGTACAATCCACCCTTTTTGTCCGTAAGCTCATGAGCTCCCAGAGCATTTCTCAAACCCGCCATCTGCAATTAAGTAAAAACTCTTCTAAAATCTGTTAAATAAACTGTAAACGTTAATAAGTTACTAATTTAGTAGTGAAATATATTAGGCTACTATAAGAATTGATCGATCATTAGTCTTAAAATTATAAGGGCCTGGAAAACTCTCATAGCTTCATGCTCAAACTATGGTAATTAATTACTAATGAATGATGGTGGATCGGCTCAAAAAAATACTCCAACACAGGAAAATTGAATTCTGCATTCGATAATTAAATTCCTGCTATAGTTATATTCTTGCTTCAGCTCTAGTTTAGTTTTCTGAACTGGAATGATTTGAATTTTTGAGATGAAAGCGGAAGTGGAAAAGGAGGATGTTCAATGTTACCAGACCTGACATAGCCATCAATTTGCCGCCCACTTAAAAAGGAGACAACGAACCAAGCAGTCGTTTAGCAGTTGTGTCGGTTTGCGTCATGCATTTAGATCGAGGACGCTAGAAACGTTACGAGCTACCCGCAGAAACGAAATACAGGTTGACATTTATATTACGTGTTACTATATTGTTACACATGGGAGATTATCCAGAATCCTGGCCAAGGTCGAAATTAAAACATGCTCTTTGAAACAACAATTTACAATCTGTATTTCTGAAACTTGTATTCACAACTTCGATTTACATTAGAGCTTTTCAACTTTTCACCTCTCTCACTAGTTTTGATTTATTGAGATAACCAAATTGATCAAAATAAATATACAGGCTAGTTATGAAAGCAGGAAATTAAGTAATGGTTTTATTTTAAGTAATTTTTAAGTAATCTTTTTATTCATGTTTCAAAATGTTTAGACTCTCGTGAAGAGGTGGTTGGCCTGAAGCCAATTTTCATTCCAGTGGGAGAGCACATGAGTGCAATTCTGTCTCAATTTTATTATCTCTCATTTCGATCCAGTCGCGTGCCGATCGTTGATTATTGTCACCCACGCATTAATGTTTCATATTAACAATTATACATAGAATTCTGAATGTAGGTCGACGAGTTGATCGAGGAAGGCGTTATCAGCCTCTCGAACCTCTTCCTGAAGATTTATAGGAGCAAGCTCTTAGATCATTTGAGATCAAATCTATGCAAATTAAGCCAGAGCGGTGAAAATCACTATGATTTACCGAGTTACAGCTGTATAAAGATAAAAAGTCTGAAATACTTGATCATGCGTTGAGATATTATGTCGGGAAACTGTAAATCTTCATTACATATACCCTGAGGTGAAAAATCGACAAGTGAATGCAAATTGATACAAATAATTTGTTGACTTGAGGTGATTTATGTAAATATAAATATAGAGATATGAATCAAGTTATTATACCTTGAATTAGTGTCTTATCAGTGTTGGTTTAAACTTAATTCATGATGATTATTGGCGAATTTTTGATTAGCTTTTACAAGAGACAAGCTCTTTATAGTTGAAATAGTAATAATATTGCTAAATTCTGACTATACGAATGAGTTTGTCTTCACCTTGAGTTTTATGGGCAAGTTAAAATAAGTGTGACTTCACAAATTTTTAACAGAAGCCTACCAGGTGTGTACTTGGTTATTTAATACTGATTGAACAATAGTTAAATGTATAGATTATTATACTACTCTCTACTTTTCCAATAATGAAAACTTTCCTAAAACTGATTGTAGGTACATGCAATTTGAAGCCCTGTGTTTCAGAATCAATAAAAACTTCATAAAAAGTAAAAAAACATTTGCTGACAAATACTACTGAAAAGTTTCCACGATAGTGAGTTTTTTGTATTAGAGTCGAAATACTAAAACTTTGTTTGAGAATATAATTTCATGTTAGGATTAAAAATTTCCAATACAATGAATTACATAGTTAGCTTTTTTTAAAATAATTCAGCGCTCGATTTAAAAATTATTCAAGGAAAAATAGCTTTTATCCACTCAAAAACTTTCAAGTCTTTCATTTGTGTACTTAATTATAGCTAGAACTTTGAAATGTTTAAAATCTATTCTCATATATTCTTTAACAGACTCCAGAAAATTTAATTTTAAACCGGAAAAATATTTGACGGATATCGATATCGGACGCTTTTATAAACACGATTTCTCATCAGTCGACGAAAAAAGTGGCCTCGTGGATGGTGATTCGTAAAAAAACATTGAGCCAGTTTCTCGAGGTGGAAATAAGCGTGGGGCTTCTGGATGATCAGATCATTCTTGAGATGATGTCACAACCCAAGTTTGTGGTTTCCTTTTTGCGTCCAACGCCGATTATGTTGGATGACAATCTGTCATTCTATAAAATTATTTAAGTTTATGTTCCCAATTTGCCTCTCGCGGTATGATACATTACTCTATTCATTTTCAAATACAGAAATAGACTGCCTGGCTTGTAACAGTTTGTTGTGGTCTATGCTTTTTTATTTTAAACAAAGACTCTAACTACGTGGAAGTTAATGGCTTGTTACGAGAATTTTAGTGCAGAGCATGACATTTAGGAGGATCATATTTTTTGTTGTTTTTGGTGTCTATTCTGGTTGTCAGAATCAGTCAGAATACGTTTTACTCGACGTATTTTCAGTTTGCCAGATGTTCAACAAATAATATTCAAATGCAGAATTCATATATGCAAAATACATTTAAAAAATCAGTTTAAAAAATCAGTGCAACTTTAAATCGCGGGATCAACACCATTTCTGTTTTAAAGCTTCGATCCTTGTATCATTTGCTAATTAAAACTTGGAGTTTAACCCCGTGTCGTTGACTGATCATTAGCCATACTTGGCAATCAAAGTTACTCGATTTCTCATGATTTCTTGTCTCTTTCGCATTGATCCATCAATCGTCTCTAAACGCTCTCAATATGGCTTCCGATCAATGCCGGTTGGACCGGTAATCCAGTCGTTCTACTTTACACATGTGAACGAAAATAATGGCTTTCAGTCGCACATGTTTCTAATGTCTGATTATGGTTCTTGAGCGAGTGAATACACTCTGAATATTCAATATACGCGTTAATATTTTCGCAACTTACATGTGTAATTTCGATCCTTCATGTATAATTTTATATACTCCATGAAGTATCTTTAAGTACACGTGCATGTTGCGGATACACTTATAAACGGTTCTCATGATCAAAACCACAAACGGTCAACCGGTTGTATATAAGCTTGAACTACTTTTTGGAATAAACACCTTGAATGAATTTATATCGATTTTCTGTTGAGATAAGATACAGGTTTTTTTACTAGTTCAACAAGTCTCAACAATTTATATATATATATATAGTGAAAAATCCATGACAATTCCGGTTTCGTTCCGGTTTTGTTCCTCAAAGTAACACAATGTGATACAGGTTCAGTATCCTTAGTTCCTGAGTATTTCAAAATCACAATGAGGTTTAAATTTATTTTTAGATGTGAAATTCTTTATTTATTTTAAATTATTCCACATTGGAGTGCGTAACATGTTTCATAATCGATATTGTGAAAACGGGTCGCATCACAAATAGAAAAATAATTGTTGAATTGCAAGTTGAAAACACAAATATAAACATATGAATTTAAAAAATGATCTGCTTGGAAAGTCCACTAAAACAAATATAATCGATTAGTATTAAATAATTCACTAATGTATAGTTATATTTATATTTATATCTCACGCTAGGATCTATATTATTTTCAATGAATGTAAAAATGAAGCTTCATTTTATCTGGAGTAGTTAAATTAAATCTACCTTACATATCGTGCTAAAAAGACACTAAGACACAAATTATCATTTGTAACGACACTCCTTTACGACTCGCAGGTCGAAGGCAAATATTGATAGTGAACGTGTGCTCACAACAACAAAAAGTGTCATGTGTTAATTACTAGCGATAAGCTTTCGCTAAAGATTTAAATCTTTTTCATTAGAAATGAAAAAATTTTAATTAATTAAATTTTAATTAAAAATTAATTAATTTAAATTTAATTAAGTGAAATAATACACTGAAATAAAAGTAATTAGTTATTTAATCAAATTTTAAAAGTATTTTTTCAACTGTATGGGTAAAGCTTGGAACTATATTAAATTACAGATCCATGATAAAAATTCAATCAAAGGAAGTATGTAGGTGGAGTCAACATGAGCTTAATTCTACTTTTGGGAATTTTATTGTACACGAAAATGTGTTCGTAAAGATACAGATATGTATTCTATATAAGAACTGACGAATTACTCTTGAAATGTAATAAAATTCTGTTTTCAATTATCCAGAAATTTTATTTTAATCAGAAAATCACAATTGTGACAAAAAATCTTTGACTAAAGTTGACAAATAATGAAGAATTTATTTTTATAGATGGTGCATCCCCACAAAATGGTTTGCTTCCCGACCTTGAATAACAAGCGTCACCTTGTATCATTGGATTCAATAGTCCTAAATTAATTCAAAAATATTTCTCAATTAGTTTTTAGTGAAGACAAGACTCGAGCTATCTTTTCTTTCTTCAATAGACTCTCAATCTAAGATCATATTTTGTGGCCAAATTAATTACTAATGAAAACTATCATCATCATCTGCTAATCATATTATCTGAATCAATTAAAAACTTTTAAGTTCTTATTTTAACGTGAATAATAATTAACATAAATAACAAATTTCGAATTTTTGAAAAATGATGCAATAATCAGGTTGCAAGCTTTCGTAATGAAAAGCAACTGATGTGAGAAATGAATAAACTTTAATATCCACAAACTCTCTGGTACATGACCTGAAAGAGAATTCGCGTTTGTCTGATATCACGAAGTGATGCTCTGCCCTTCTTCGAGGTATTCTTCGTACATTCACCTCGCGATCGAGGAAGACGAGGTGCAAAAAAAGGTACTCACTCTGAAGATCTGATGAACACGGAAGATTCGAGATTCCTCACTTGGACAAACAGGAATGCACTGCACGAATGAAGTAAACTCGAAACACAAATGGAATGCAATTCACTACTACTATTTGTTTCTTTCTCGATTTTGAATTTTAGTCAATACCTGATCAACAGGTGGGGTTCGTGATAATTTACAGAAAGAGGCGACAACCTCTACGTCGACGTTTCTGGGCGACAACTGGGCTATGCTATAGAGCTTGGCAATCTCATATAGGTATCTGGCGTCCGTTCTGGGGCTGAGGCAGCTTTACTCTTGGTACCGGGAGAACGGAGAAGGGATATCTCAGACACTCAGACTCAACAACAGAACAACCTCCAGGTGGTTGGTCGACCATTATCCCAAAGAGAGATATTCTGCCGGAGAAGTAATGACAAAGAAAAAAGGGAGAGAGGTTGAAGAATCGAGGGAGGAATAGATGATGCTGGAATGTTGGGTTTGGGTCCAGAATAGGTTTAAATTAGGAATGCTGCCATGAAATGAGCCTTATACCTGGTTTCTGGTTTCTGGTCCCTGCATCTGGGGCTGTTAGATTCAAACAAAAAATTCTATTTGTATCGACTTGATCTCTGAAATATCTGACTTTTTTTATTTTCAAATCTCTTTATTATTACTTTATATTTAAATGAAAATCGCTAGTATTTCTCCTATCTATATAGATCTTGTAGAGAAGATACAGAAGGTGGGAAAGGAACGTTCCCTTCTCTTGAACTGATTGTAAGATAAGAAATAAGAACCTTTATCTTTAAATAATTCTCAGAAATGTTTATTGGGATGAAGAACCAACTTTTCCGAGTTTGCGGATAATTACGAATATAGAAAATAACCCGTGTTTAATTATTTAGTAATAAATTGTAGACTTTGCAGTGAATTAATAAATGAGTGTAACCAGTTTTTTTTATAAAAGAAATCAATCTACATATTTTTATTATATTTTAATATATTTTATCACGCAATGCAATCTGCATCTGGAAAAGGTAGCAAAGCTTTTTAAGAAAAAAAGAGAAAATTGTAGGTCGTTCTTTGAAATTCACACGTGCTTGATGATACGCGTGAAAAATAAAAGATAGTGCGGTTTGAGCCGTCATTAAACTTGAACGGTTATTCCAAAGTGTGCATTTAACGCGTAATGAAGCGTAAAAGGAATGGCAGCTCTCCAGAGAACCCATACAGTAGATTGTATGACAATGGGAGATAAATTTGCAGAGAAAAGCCGATTTAACGGTATACCAACATACATTATTTAACCAAAGTTGTTCCGATACAAGCGATTTGTGTTGCGATTAAGTTGTCAGAGCCCCACATATATATATTATTATATTTAGGCTTAGTAGACTATTATCTTCAAATTATTATGTTTAACTCTTTGAGAGTATACTATATAAGATAATCTTTCATTATTCTTTTTATTTTATTCTTTATGTAGGAAAAGTTTTTTCCGAATTATTCTAAATATATTTTTCAAACATAAACCCCCAGTTTTTTAAAACTTGTCTCATTTTTTCAAGAACTTTTATACTTTTATACATGTCGAAGGACGACTCATCTTACATCTTTCTTAATGGCACAATCGAGCACAATTAATGTAGTTAGTTCAACTATTCCTTAACAATCTATTGTTTCTTAATGGTAGCCTGGGAATAAACGTCAAGAATTCTTCATTTGAGGCTTCCTGATCATCGACTGAGTAAGAATTATAGGTACAATCCTAAGATTAAATACAATCTTAAAGAGACCTTCTTTACGATGACGTGTTAAAAATCGATTCTGAGGTCATCTCGGATTAAGAAAATCATCGTTCATGATACTTTGGAATACTCAGAATATTTAACGTAATCCTTTATTCTTTATAAATTAAGAGGCGTTATTAAGAGACGTTAATGAGTCAGTGCATTTTTATCACTCAACTGCATTATTATTCCAAATTCATTACTATTAGTAATATTGATTCTTAATCAAAAGGAACCGTTAATATATTTTTTCAGTATATTTTTTTTCAGCATAGGTATATTTAATTCACTCTTCAATTGTTAATGGAAGATTCATAAATGAATCAAAGTGTCACAAGTTGACGTGAAGGTGTGTCTTACAACACGGAGTATAATGAATGTGATTTGAAATCAATTAATTATGTTCGAGAAACAAGTAGCTGTTTTACATCAATCTGTTATTAATATATCCATGTGGTCTGGGTCCTATTATTATTCATAATACTAAAAATATAACTTACACATATGAAACAAACATCTATGCAAATTACCAATTCTATTTTTTCTGCAGAAAAGTACAAATATATACGGGAAAATAAAAATATACGAGACAATAGAAAAAAGAAAGCCGACAAAAAATAATTCACAGGCTTTGAAAGCATCTCGGATTTTCTTTTCTAAGAAGATGAGTTTCTTAGAATGATTAGCATCAAAGAAGGAATAAAAATATAAAAATGGAGGAAAGGATGTTTTCCCGAGTAATTTAGTCTGATTGTAACTGTAGTGAGTTTCCTTCGTGAGAATGAAGTGATGTGATTGTAATTTCGTAGTGCTTTTTAACCGGTTCTTTTTGTAGCCCCTCTTGTGGCGTTGTCTGTTGTGCAAGAGGAGACACGCTACCAAGTACAAGTTGCATTGCCAAGGTCTTGTTGGTAGACACGGTTTGTGCACAACACCGTTCGATGCAGACCGTTAAATTTACAGCCGAAGGCACAACGTGCGCTTCTAGTCGGCTCACAATTCTGAAAAAGCAAGCCTATAGATAATTATTCTGGCTATTGCACTAAAACTGATTCTACAACCTACTCTCTCACGGGTCGTTTGTTCCTCGATCTCTGCTTACTTGTCTGGACGGAAGACCCGTTAACGAGTCGGTGGACTTCCGGCTTCACGGAATTGTGCGTCGAGGTACAAGCCACTTCATTTTGTTATCTTTTAATACATTTTGAGACTAGCATTTCAAATAATTTCGATTTTCTCTAGGGAAATGAGATCAACAGAGGGCCGATAAATTATTATGGACCAGTTTTATATGAATAAAACTGAACACCGTCCCAGATTCGCAGAAATTCATAGAAAATAGCGATTATTTAGTGAACTGTTTTCTATCATAGACTAGAAACGTCAAACTGAAACAGCCGCTTCGCATCAAAGCCAACCCTAATCTCTTCCATGTCTCTTATGTGCGTTTAAAATGCCTCCACATCGTTGAATTATGCCGTCCAAGGTCTCGTAAACTGATTAGCCAAAGTTTACCTCTAAATTAGTGTCAATCATATATCATGAGTTAAGAAAATATTTAAAGTTAAACACAGACTTTCGAGAGTTGAGTTTAATTTGTCTTTATTCACCTTAGTGATAATATAATTAATCCTATCATAAAACAGAGGTTCCGATTATACCGAAAATTCTCTAAAACTCTTGAAATATTCTCGTTGAAATTATAGTTCTTAAAACATATCTTGCCAATAATTTTTTTGAACTGATATTTACCTATATACTTTATTTTTAACCATTTTAATTAACATTAGTTTTAAAAATGGACATATTAGGTCACCTTTATAAAAAAGAAATGGACATGTTCAATTTATATACATATTTTCGATAATAGATCACCCGATTGTGGTAGGTCACACCCAAACATTAAGGATGATCTATCAAAGCAGTGAATTTAATAAAAGTAGAGGTATTAAAGCAATAAATTGATGAGCAAATCGTTTTTCATCCCTCTTTAGCTGACCTCACATATATGCTGATAATGGTCACGGTTTTATCTGCACGCGACCCTACCATTGTTGCGGTACTAATAGCCGTTGATGGACATTACAATGTTGATGAATTAATAAAAAGAATTTGATGTTCGTTTTTGGAATTTTTCATAATTCACAACAAGCTCTTATTAATATGAGTAAGTGTAACTTCAATTGAGATTTTCCATATGCATTACACCGTTCCTTACTCTTTGATTTGATTTATTTCCTTATTCTTTAGTTTAATCTCTTTTAGCAGATTGAATTAATCTGTAGTACAAGAGACTGCACCTTAATTGCCACCCTACGAAATCGACCTAGTTAAAAGTATATCGCACATACAATCTTTTTCAAGGAGGAAGTGCATGCATGTCGTTCCGGTCACGATGACCGGAAATCTTGAGTCGAAGTTTAG
Source organism: Synergus itoensis (assembly GCA_904066005.1). NCBI lineage: Eukaryota > Metazoa > Arthropoda > Insecta > Hymenoptera > Cynipidae > Synergus > Synergus itoensis. Next base: position 5,307,967 of record CAJFCP010000050.1, on the reverse strand, counting down.
TTGCTGCTTCGGTCGAGGTCAGGCTAAGGTCTACCAGACCGACCCCTCAAGTTTCGTGACTCTAGAACCAATCAAGAAGTATTTTTTAGCATTAATTGATATAAGGTCAATTCATATTAACATATATTTCCTTTTTTTATAGAGATGATGATTTATTTAAAGGATTGCTTAATAATTCACGAGTTTCAAGTGGTTTGTTATTTATTTATCTACTACTGAATACAATATTTAAATATCCTAGTATTGATTTTTGATTGACATTGATCAATCTCCAAATTCTCTTTTCGAAAAGTGAAACATTACTTTTACATTTTCTACTTTTAGAAGTTCATAAATAAAATTCAAATATACTAAAATGACATAAATTTCGTTTCGTGACCTCAACACTGAAATCTGAATCGTGTGTAGACACGACTCCCATTATAATTTCTTGGGGAATCAAATATTTATAGTTATTATATTGATCATATTATTTTAATATAGTGGTTTAAGAAATTTAAACGTGGAGAAGCAAACATAAAAATAATATACCAGATTTTTATAATTTCAAGTTTAAATATCGAAGATATTATCCACATTTGCTATTACAACCTTTGTAATTGGAAATACTAATGTAATTTTCTAGACAAATAATCGTACACAGATCTCTGCTGCAAAAGTACAAATACTACCCTTTGAAACGTCACGCTCATACAATAAAAGTGGTGTGGAATGCACGTGGAATAAAGTCTATGTCTATGCTCATGCCAATGTCAATGCCGAGGTCTATACAGGTTGAAGTCTCTTATTGTCACGCTATTGGCACACAAGTGATCAAACGTACAATAGAATTCTTAGTTTTTATTTTATACTCTGACGAATTTGCATCAGCATACTTCGAATTCCAGCTGCCATGGCACCACAGGTGTCAAGGTGGGGCGATTAGGGGTTGAAGAGGGTGAAGCGAACTTCACTGACTTAGACGAACCATGTGATGCTACCCTCAGTTAAGAAACGACACTCCTATCTACACCTTTGGCGTGAGTTCCTGATTCACAACTCTCGAGCCAATACCCCAAAGTCAATCACGTTAGCCAAGGTGGGAATTTAAAAAAAAAAATTATATTACGTTAACAGTGTGATTGTGTAGTTTTAAAATGTGTAAAGAAAAACTATGGAATACTACGAGAAAATTAATTACGAAAGTGATTTGTGATTTATATGTAATGTGATTCTGAGAATTGTAAGTAAAAACAGTGAATCTGTTAGATTTTAAACAAATAACCGAGACCGAAAAAGATTTCTCGCATATCATTAGTCACTCTTTGGCAGTTTCCTTGGATCACTGATTCCAAATTGCTTTCCAACACAAACATTGTCAGATCCGCAATTAGCGTAATTTTAAGCTCTCATAATCTTCTTGCAAGTTCATGCAATTATCTCGTGAATAAATGTTGAAATATGCTAACATTCCAGGAAATAAAATGCATTTGTAATTCAATAAAAATAAAGAAGAAAGATTTCTTATTTTTAAATAAGAAATATTTATTAACTTTGATCATATGCAAATTAAGTTTGATATGAAGATAGAATGTAACATGTAAATTATTGCTATTTTCACGTATAAATATTCCTAATCTAATGATCAGAATCATTTATGTTAAGACTAAGATATATCTCTCTATTTTTAATGCCGACAAAGGGCAAAAAGGAAAATTGTACAAATCAGGGATTCAGATGAAAGATAATTAATATAAAACTCATTCATTAATCGAATATTAATCTTTATAAAAAGTTCGCCTGGAATAACAGATACATATTTAAATATTTTTATAGAATTACACAGAAAAAAAGATCTAGTTTTTCTTACAGTTTAAACTTAACTGACTTAGACTGCAACAAATAGACCTTTTTATTTCAGTGTATATTTTTTTTCATGATATCGTTTCTTTTATTTTAATGCGTATTCTATGTTTTCATTTTATAGTTAATCACAGTAATGTGAAAATCGATAGTAGTGAATATGGCAATTAAAACCAGTGCAGGTTGAAGTATTCAACATGATTAGATCTACACAGAAAAAAGGTCTAGTTTTTTTTACAGTTTAAGTCTGTTTTTAGACTCAACGCTAGATTAAGCCCATCTTTAATCCTAAAGCAAGACTAAAAAATGGCCTAAAGCTAGCGTTAAGTTCTAGACCTTTTTTTCCATTTAATATTTAACATATTATCCTATAATCAAATGAGTTTTCTATTTTTGATTTTCATATTACATCAGAAACTATTCAAAATGGACGTTCTCGCTAACTAATGAGCTTGCGTGATGATTATGTCGAAATATATCAAGATATAAAGATGACACGTAACATATATGTTACGTGTTCTCAGATTAAAATAAAACAAATAAACTCGAGAATAACAACCAAATGACCTTTTGAGAGGATAATGATAATAATTAAACATAATATTAATTTGAAAATGATTACATAACACGTTCTTATTTTATTTTTTAAGCGGCACCTAACGAAGGAAACTGCTATGAATGTTTCCACAGTTTTTCCGGAAGGCTACGTTGTAAACCATAGTGAAATTCCTTCCGTTCAAGGAAACGTTACAGACAACGAAAGTGAAGAAGGCAATGCTCAAAAACACTCTACACGTAAGTTTTTACTTTCCTTTAGTAAAAAAATTAATAATTTATATATTAAGAAAAACGATGACGACAGAAAAATAATTCTTATACTCTGAGAGATACTTTTAATAACACGATGATCATTTTTTCCATCATCATGGAAGTCATAAATGTGATGATGATCGGGTATCGTATAAATGGTTACGAGGATTTTCAATGTCTATTATCATATTTCCAATATAGTATGCAATGATGTGTGCATTAAAGGCAATAAACGCTTACTTCTTGCACATAAATCGTTTCTGAGTTCCACTTTTCTTTGCAAAGCCGGTACGATAATGCCATAATTGAATGGACTAATCGTATAAGGAGCTCTCTTTGATTTTTGTATTAAAGTTTTTCAATTTTTCATAGGAAATCCCAAGAAGTTTATCTATTCAGAAATCAAAAATGGAAAAAAAATTATACTTTTAAAATATATTATGAAGATATTATATAGAATTCGTGTATGCTACACAATTGATAGTTTAATAGAAGTATTTATTATTTATTGTTACCGTAGAAGCGAGAAAATATGGTTGTATATTCTTGGCCGGAAAAAGTGATTCACTGAGATTATAGTTGATATAATATTATTTACTGAGAACCGTGGATTTATCTAGAAGCACTCAACGGGAAAGGAGTATCTGATGTTACAATTTTCATGATGGAGCAACTGTTTTTTTGCTTCTTACAAAAAATTATGCAATTTTCATGCCTATTTTTTCATTTTTTATTTAATCTGTCACTTAAACTGATCAAAACAACCTCTGGATACCATGCAAGAGTTTGGTTGAAACAATTTTGCATAAAATTAAAATGAGTAAATTGTTTGTTCTAGAAATTAAGATAATAATAACTTGTAACCGTTTATAATGTAAGTGTGACGTGTAAAGCAGTGCCTATAAATATGCATAAAAATAAATGGAAGGAGCGCATTATATTATGTTGTCGGCATCTTGAGTTTATTATACGTGCGGTTAATTAGATGTTGCAAAAGATCTTCTCCACAATAACTCATTTCAGTTGTTAAAATACAAATAAGTAACGGAAGACACCTGTGGCTTAACAATATCTCAAGGGACGTTCTCAGCTCATTGCAAATAAGACTAATCTGCCACTTTGCACTCTAGTTTTTTTTATTTTTTTTATTTTCTCGAATAGACGTGACTTCCGTTCAGAAAATTATAATGTGTTTTAAACAAAAAAAAATAAGAATGGAGTAATAAAAATAAATTATTATTCATAGTTTGTATTTATATAACTTGATTATGATTGATGGTCTAAAGAAATATATAACACATTACAATCGTAGGAAAAGATTCTGAACCTAATTGCTTGCTATTATAAAATATTTTTTACACAATCCTATTTTGATTGAATTAATGTTTTATTTTCCTGACTGGAAAAACTCATTTGAATATTATTTGGCACTTGTCAATATTCAATATATATATAATTAAAAACTTATCGATTTTTAAATTATCTTCGGCAATTTTTGCAGGGTTTATAAAAATTATTTAGAGATAAAACAGTTTTACTGTTGTGATTTTTATAAATCTCTGCCTTGCCAGCTAGTGTTTGAAACCGGTTTCCATTTGTTTCTTACAGATGTCAGATCCTTACTGTAAATTCTTTTACATATTTACATTTACAAGAAACAGAAAATAACAGATAGCAAATCGATCCAGAAATTTTTTTTAAACTGTCCTACAAACAATTAATTAATATAAAAATCTTGAATCTTAAACATACTGATGCATAATAATTGACATATGAAACTCAATTTGGGAAGTAAAAACTGGACTTCCTTTTCAGAAAGCATAAATTTCAAGGTTCCTGACCCAAACCATGAGAATAGTGCTAAATAATATAATTTAAGTAGTCATAAAATGACCATGAAAATTTTAAGATTCACCTTGACTTTGATTAAGCGGCAGAACAGTAATCTTGCCGATCGTGAGATCCTCGTTCGCATAAAACGGAGAAATAACAAAACTTGAATACCAAGTTCTTATTTAAAATTTAAGATCGACCGGATGCGGTTCGCACTCACCTTATATTATATCTACTTATTCTTCATTCATTGTCCGGAATTGTTATTCCGAGCATAATCGCCTATAAGAAAATCCCAAGAATCTCAAGATATGCATCACAGAGGAAATGTTACAATAAAGTCTAGTGCAAACTAAAAAAAAGTAGTTTTTATGTACTTGTAATGAGTGTATTGCAATCACACTTACTATTCTGCTTTTATGAAGATAATAAAAAAATTTATTAAGGTCACCTGAGGTGTGATGATTATAAAAAACGTATAAGGGCTTTTTTAAATAATTCTTTAATAAAACGCAATCTAAGCTGCTAAGATTCTGCTTCTAATAATCCGAAGATAAAATACGATATAATTAAAGTTATTAATACTTTTTAAAATCATTAAAATTCGAAGTTTTATTGCAACTATTGATAAAATATATAATAGAATTCGACTGCACTAGAATGTCTGATCATAACCGTTTTTACTACTGCACACTTTTTTCTGCTTCAGATCTCGTTTCGCGATTGATTTTGTGAAATCCTATAAATTCCAGGACGTGTTTGCAATCGAAAAAAGTCGACCATCTTTCAAAATAGACTCAGATTCTTTACGCTGAAAAATCATGTCTAATTTTTGAACTCTTAGACACTTTTATTGACTTCAAAGTACTTAACGAGAATGTGGAATGCCAAGGCAACAAAGAACAGTGCTTCATTTTTTGCAATGGCACCATTGAGAAATGCCAACATATTTATAAAGTCACGATCTCCACCTGGAAAATAGATAAAAATAAGAAACAAACAGTTGTAAATATTCTTCTGCTTTTTGTTGAAATTATGTATTTACCTGCTCTCTCTTCTATTTATTAACTTTCTCACATAGATATTTTACGGAAACTGAAAAAGTATTTAGAATATAAATTTTGACATTTTTGACGCATAAATGATTAGTTTTTAGATTTGTGTTGTTGTTCAGTTTTCTGATTTAATGATTTAATAATAGTCTTGTTATATAACAGTAATCAACAGACAGTGACACACAATAAATAAGCCTATTCACATATTTATGAAGAGACTGATTTATTATTTATCTTTTCATGTTAAAAGTATCGTAAATATACTATTCAAAATTACTTATAATATTTTAAATTAAAATCTATTTTTATGTAATCGTTTTTCAGAAAATCAATGAGAACCTGAATAATGAGAATTTTTTCCGTAATTTAAAGTATCTTTTCATAATCGTTTTCTGTGTATAAAATTCTTACACAAGTAATGAGGTAAAATGCATTTTTTTCATCGATGATGCAGACTTCAAAGTAGCAATTTTGTTAGTTAAAAGCGCATTTTCTTTGATTCAATTCTATGGATGATTGCTCTCAGAGATCGGATAGAATTTTTCCATATTACAAATCACAAATGATTCCAAATTCCAATTCCACTGATTGCTTTTCTCTCTGTCTCTTTTCAAATGTTGTTTTCTCGCATCTCTTTCCCTCTTTTCTTCTTTTTTATTCTCTTTGGTCTTTAAGTATGCTGATTAAATTAGCACGAGCGAACTAGCTGTCCTATGTGATTACAGCCACTGTGTAGATTAGCAAACTCGAGTTTGCCAATTTTCGAGGTATCTGTCTTGGACATCATACCCTGAGGCGCGTAAAATACGCGCTAGCAGAAGGGCATTCCAAAATCCAGGACAAGATCAAGGATACGGCTTTAAAAATTTAATTTTTAACAATATGTTGACGTGATCGGGGTCCAAATTATAAAGAGCATATTAAAGCGTACTCAAAACTTTAATTACAGCTCTCGAATAAAAGTCATGCAAACAAAAAAAGAATGACAAAGGAGTCAAGTGGACACAATTATGACTGAGTAAAAATTTCTCACATTAATGGACCACTACAGGTTCAAAATTGCAGGAGATTGTCTCGCTTTCCAATTTGCAAATCTTTATAAAATACACTAGAATATCTCATGTTCTCTTAATTTTTTTTATAAGATAGGCCTCGTATTTTTTATAAAATAGGTGTCGGTATTTTAGAAGTCAGCTTGTGATTGATAGTTTTTTATCCATCTAGTGATATGATTTCGGTGAAAAATTCGAGCTTCTCTAACGCTAAATGGATCTTTGGGGTTGGCTCTTCTTAGCTCTAAATGGTGAGCTGCTTCAGGGATGATATAAGCCACTGCACTCGATGAAATATTTCTTAGAACTCCACCACTATACCATGGGTCCAACATTCCATTGCTAAAAGATATACATTTTTTAAAACTCCCATTTATTTCAATTTTTTAATTTTTTTTTTTTCAATTTTTAATATTACCTGAAGACAATATTTGACGCGCCTGAAAGGTCAGAGCAGCCATAGGTCATGCAAGTCATATAAAATTGTGGCTTCACTCTAAATTGTTTAAAGCACCAATAGCTGTAACTTTCCTCATTCCAAGGAAGTGGCTCGAACATATCGTTGATTCCATCTGTGCACAATGGCATTACCATCTCCGTGCAAGCCTGATAGTTCCATAAATTTTCATCCACCAGTGTTTCAATATCTTTGAAATTGTGACATTTTGTTTCACCAGTATAATTGGTGAAAACGCTTATGCCTCGGAATAAAGAAATCAATAATTGCTTTCCCGAAGATGTAGAATTCCTGAGATGCTTGCACACTGCCTAAAATTTCATTAAATTTTCTGACTTGAAGATATCCTAGCATTCTAAAGTTACTAGAATGAACACTTACAGATATAGGTTCTGCTGGCAATGGTTTTATGAAATCAGTTTCGTAGGGATAATCCGCCATAGCTAAGTAATCATAAATACTGTGTAGCCAATTTTTGAAAGTAGAAACATCCGTTGAATTACTCAATGGCTCACATAGCTTCCAAGTTTCTGATAACCATCTCAGCCCTTCATCTGTAATAATCAATGTTTAACAAATGAATATTTTTGAATGAATGAGAATGAAAGATTTTTCTTTTTCAAAAAGTGCTCTGCACATAAAAATTTGTCAATAACTTACTCGTCGAAGTAACATTCGTTATTGTAGACCAAGCCTTTCGAATAAGTTCTGGACAGGCTGGATCAGCACGTTCGAAGTCTGATGTGACTATTTTTGCAAAAGTTCCACAGTCAGAATGGCCAGTAAATTGTAAAATCGGTGCTGAAGATGCAATTGCTCTACAAAAATAATATGACTTAAGTATTTAATATATATTTATCGATTTATCATTTTATTACATATTTTTTTATGTTTCTCTTGTTTGTTTATAAATACGAACCCTTGCACTATATGAGGATATTTCATTCGCATCCAAGCACTTAGCATGCCAGCATAAGAGCCCCCGAAAACAATAACTGGACTGTTTTTCATATTTGGCTGGGATTTTAAATCAGAGATCAGTTTAACGTAATCGGCCATAGCTTGTTGTGAATTCAAATAACCCAAATTCTTTGGATTTGAATAATCTGAACCGTCTTCAAATACTGGCTTTGATTCTCCATAATAACGATGTTCAGCAAAAACTAATAAGGCACCATATTCTGGGGCTAAATCCCACATGAAGCCCTAATAAAAATAAATTTTCGATTTACATTTTCGTTTTATTTTATTTGAATACATATGGTTTTTAGAAATATTCACTGTATTTTGTGCAAATAGTTCTATAAATCCCTCGTTGCCAGTGTAAAAGAAAATAGGAGAATCTCTTGTTTTCTGCCATGTATCGTTGATAAGGTATCGCATTTTAAATGTCACATTCACAGAAAAACTGAAGTGGTCTAGCTGTTTTTACAAAAATTTTAATCAATATAATGTGTTTATTTATATTAAAATAGAATTTCTATTCAAAAGATACTATAAAAAAAGGTACTATAATTAAATTTTACTCACCGGAACGTCAAGGAATTTTGTTTCATATTTGTATTCCGAAGAATTAACATATTTAATTAGTCGTGACGAAAGATGCAGGTCAGGATAGATGGAAAGTTTCAAACTAATTGTTTGAACCAAGAGAAATGAGAAAACTAAGATTAAACCCCAGTCAATTTTCATTTTCACGAGTTATTGGCCACTTAATAACTTAATTAAAATTATACGTGCATTGAGCTTCTTCACTGAAGGCTCTCACTTTATATTAAAAAATATCTGTGCGTATCAGATACACAAATAAACGATAAGATTGAACTGATAGATGTTTTGATTTTCTTTGGCTCTGCCTTAAATTCCATAATTCTGAAAGTACATATAATGCGTGAGAATACAAAAAATCTGGTTTTCTAAAACAGTTTTTAATTCTTGAAAATTATAAAATTAATTTTTGACTAATTCGAGTTGTGCTTAAATTTTTTATTTTATCTAATATCACATTCGCTTTAGACTGATCATATTTTTTATCAGATTTGAGATAAAATTACTGTGTAATTTTCCAGACTGATTTATGTTATGTGTGAATCGATCTATGTACTGTGATCTGTTATTTGCTTTTTGAAAAAGGTATGGCTTTCCGAAAATTTAAGTCTAATTATGAACCTAATGATTTAAAGAAATTAATCAAACATTTGAATAAAGGAAAGTAATCAGAGAATAAAAAACTTGCAAAGAAAAGAATTGCTGATAAAATGGATGCAAATAACATTGGGTAAGATGTATGTAGAGAAGGAATAGAAGAAGGAATAGAAGGAATTAATGCCTGCAGGTATAGTCAAGAATATTTGCAAACTACTTTATATAGTATAGCTTCTTTGAAAAATTCTTAAACAAACGGAAGAAGAGTTTACTTGATTGTACGCTAAGTGGGAGTTAACAGGTAAAGTACTTAAACGTGAGATAATTGTATGTTTTTGTTGCGAAGCATATAACGGATGGAAAAAAACAAATTCCACCATGACCAATTGGCATGAATCGTTTGGCTGCAGTCAGGCACATATATATACATATAAATGTACTACAGGTACATACAGATGAGAATATACATGATATGCATGTTGCTGTAGGTACATCTTCACACGTCCGGTGTACGTATTTATATATATAGTAGCATAAGGTTAAGGTTATCAAGCCACAGGTGTTGAGGTGTAGCATCGCCATTATGTAAACGATTTTTCAATGAATTTATCGTATTATCATCAATAGACCTTCCTTTCGAAGATTTCCCATCTTCGAGGCACGAACCAACTCGGAAAATCCATACTTTTTTTGCTCTAATTTTTCTGGAAGGGGGAGGAGGTGAATTTTTTTAAATTGTTTCACTTTTTCTCTTGTTAATTTTAACAATTTTCTCAACTATAACTTTTAAGATAATACCATTTTATTACCTACTTCTCTACTATACCTACCTTCAATTTTCCTCCAATTTCCCACGCTATTATTAGCAAAGTACTTAAAAATACTGATCTAAAATTGTTTATCTTTTAGTCTAGAGGCGGAAAGGATTTCCGCATAAATTTGATTGCATCATCGAACGAAAATGAGTCGCGAATCCCATTATTACGACTTCCTAGATTCGGTACCAGTAATTTGTGGCTTAAATAAATTCTCGGTTATAGCAAAGTTATTTTCAATGACGGAAAAAAAATTCTCTCACGTAAAAAGTCCATAAAAATCGAAAGTCTGAAAGATGCAAGATAGTACGTCGTAGTTGTACTTCACCTTGTTCGATTGCATCTCTATCTTTCCTCCTTAAGAGGTCTATTATAGACGAAATTGTTATGGATAATTGATCGTAAAGATGAATCGATTCAACCCAATTACGAAGAATTTTATGAATTTTTATTACCTCATGTTAAGGAGCATAATAGAAAAATTTTCTTTAGAATAGAGATTCGTGGTAAACTGAGAAAAGAAATATTCTTTATTTTGGTTGAAAATGGAATATGAATATAGTATCTAAGTGATAATTAATAATCCGTTCATAAATACAGATCTCTAATTTCACTGTACCCATTCCCATGAAAATTTCCACTAAATCGATTTCACTAAATTCATTTCATTCTTTAAGTTTTTTATATGAATATTAACAATAAATGCTGATTTGATTCAATTAAGGTACCCTAAAAGTACTTCGTCAAATTTAAAAAATATTTTATGTAACTTTTTTATGTAACTATTTTTTTAGTATAGTGAAATTTCTTATTGAAATATATAAGGTAATCGTAAATGCTTTTACTTGTCCTAATTCATATTGTGCTCCTCGGTTCAGACCTTAATTGCTAATAGGACTAAGCATTTCTTTTCATAGCAGAATGCTTTTTATCTTTATAATGGAAGTGAGTTTGAATAGAACCGTTTTCATTAGAAGCATTCCTTTTCTCGAAGCGCATTTTTACCTCCTCACATGTTACAATCGACCATGAAAGAAAAAATCTAATAATATCTGCGGTGCATCCATCTATTAGTTCCGTTGATCAGGTCACAAGATTCTCAACATAAATCTCGTTAAAGAGTTAATCCTGTTTTATCAAGTGTAAATATCACAACAGAATGTGATCACATTATGTGTTGTGATACCATTAACGGGATTCTTCAATTTTAGCAACATTGCGACAAATTTAGGAAATGCACAACTCATAAAAAAATTCACAGGCTTTCTCGTCTGAATTAAATGATAAAATTCGTCTGATGTAGGGCACTTCTTGGGAAGGTGTTTTGTGCCTAGTGTGCCGTTTTCCGCGATAACGACAATACCAATTGTTTGCCTCTTACGAAGCTACCTGTGATATATCTTTCGCACTGCTATGTTTACACCCCGTGTATGTTCCATGTACACATATTTTAAAGCCTTTATGAACACTCCAAGTGGAGTTTGCTCATGCATCACATGCGTAGTCACGTACGTCTTACTCTTGCATGTACTCGATACAACCATAAATGCAAGGTATGCTAGGCTAACTCTTTAAGAAGCTGGTTTAGTCTCGTGTCCCAATTAAAAATGCTTAATTATTGTCAAGAGACGCTCACACCGACTGGTGCGGTTTTACCGATCGTGTGATAAATGCCGATTGATAGTCCAAAACCTGTCAATCGGGTACAATTAATCACTTCATTCACGTGCTGCCAATAATTACACTAATTTAATAAACAATTTTTCTTTCTTATTAATCTTATTGCAGTCAAACTATTCAAGATATAATATAAAAAGGAAATTAGAGGTACTTTCTTTGTTCTTCGCTTGATTAAAACATAAATGTAATAACGGTCTTTAAAATAAAATTTTCCTACACCTAAAGTGATTTAAGTCTTCCTAATTATTTGAAATATAAACCGCAGCATGCGTTAATTATGCATTAAGAAATAACAAATTAATGTAACAACAGCATTAGATTCGCTTTACTCTCACGTGTTTTTATCATGTTTTACTGACACAGCTGCGCAAGCACGTGTGCGCATTGAACATTTTTTCACTTTATACAGAAGTTCTGACATCGGTGCCCTAATTAAGAGGCATTTAATTGCAAACGCATACGAACGTAAAGGCAGATCTTACCCATTGAAAGGAATTGACGATTATTTTTAGGAGTGCCGGTAATAGACGAAAGTCGGTCAATTCGCTTTCAGGGTCGTCTCGATACATCGAACTCGTGCACCTGCAGTCCGATGAAACTTTTTCAAATGAATCCTTATCGCGAGACTTGATTCATGAAACCATCCGATAAGAATTTTACATTATATATAGTATGATTGAAAAAAAAATGTTCTTTTTCAAATCTTGCAAGAAAGGCAATAATTAAAAATAATTTTCATTGAGTGATGATTAATGAATGAATAAGTAAATATGATACATACTAAAGATATTACTCCATCCACTGCGAGCAATTGAAATTTTTTATTGCTGATCTTTTCTAATGAAGTTTTTAGAGTGTCCATTCAATTTCGCAGGCACATTATGAAAGTTTATGATACCAATTGACGGGTGTTCGATTTTAGAATAGAAATCGCCAATATTTTTATTGTTCCATGTAACATATAATTATATAAGTACAGTGACAATAAACCGAGAAATTTTATCTCAAAACAGAAACTTATGTAAGTATAAGTAGTTTAGAAGAAAGTGTATATAACATGAAATTCGTGCACATACATGCGACTTCTGAATTACACTATCTCAAATAATCTGGGTAGTTAAGACGTAACGTCAGTCATAATAAGTGATGTGTGATAAGACAAATTCCGTGAAAAAACATGATTAAGCTATTTTAAGATGAAAATCAGTAGCTACGCTCTTCAGAAAGAATTTTACGATAAACTTGACACCAACTTTATATTTTAGAACATATTTACAGAATGTTTATTAGTTCAAAAGAATTATAAGAGCAGCGGAGAGCAGGATTTTCTGTTAAAAGTCTGATGGAATTTAAAAGTACGAACTCAATTCATTTTAGACTTTTAAAGTTATAACAATTGCGCAATGCAGTTAGAATTGTTGTCCCCTCAGCAAATATCTTCGTTCTCATCTCTGCAGTATCATTTCTGAGAACATGATTTATGACGATGTAAACGGATGCGCCCGAGGGCCAGAAAAGCTCTTCTTGACTCAAAGCAGCCGCTGAGTGCGAAGGTTGCAGAGGCTTTTCATCGTTCGCCAACGAAAGTAAAATGATCTCGGGTACTTTCCAGGCCTCGAGGATTGGTAAGAGAGGTCGAGAATGGAGAACGTCTCTCTGCTCTCTGGTCCATGGGTTGAATATATTTATTCACAGTTCACACACTTCTCTGACAGGTCCATAAGCTACTTGAGAGTTAAGGCATTTATTTTTTGCCAGGAACAATTCAAATTACAATATTTACCCTTAAACTTCACTCTAAAACATTTTATTTTTAGAAAAAAAATGTATTCTGAAAATAGTGCACAGAAAAATTCCATCCATAATTATCAGGATACGGTAACAATTATTTGGTCAATTATTTCAAAGATTGCGCAAGACATGTCTTTTTACTCGAGCTAACGAGCAGTTACAATTTGATACGAAGATATGTAGTTCAAAAAAATTGCATCGTATATTCTCATATTTATGATTTGATGATGTAGTCTAAGAAGGAAAGAATGGAAGATTAAAGAATATCTGGAACGTAATTTTCGACATAGAGAGTCGCATCTTGATTGCTCTGAAATATATCTTAGACACTCAGAAATACAAGAAAGAGGTCAAATTATACTCTATATGTATAGCCTTTTCAGAGTGAAAAGACTCCTCTCTGACAATCCTCTGACCCCTCTCGCATTTAAATTATAATTAATTTACATAACAAAATTATGTATTTCATAATGCATTAGTCATCACACGAGCATTGTTAAATTTCTTAAAAATCTTTTAAAAATTTTAAAAATCTCTTGAAATCTCTAAAATTCTTTAAAATTTCATGAAATCCCTTAAAGCTCGAAGAAATATTTCTAAAAATCCTTTAGAACCCCTGAAAACCTCTTAAAATTACTAATCACCCCTTAAAATCCCTTAAAATTCTAAAAAAACATTTAAAATTCATTATAATTCTTAAAAAATTCTTAAAAAGCCATGAAATCTTTTGAAAATCATAAAAATCGTTTAAAATCAATAAAATTCCACAACAAACTTTAAAATTTGACCAAATTCGATTAAATCTCATACAAGAATCGTTTTGAAAGATCTTCATTATAAAAAAATATGTTCGCAAAAAGTGTGGTCCAGAAACAAATTCTAATCTTTCATTGATGATAATATTAGCATATGATATCAGAGCACGCATTCTCTCTCTCTCTCGTGACGTTTGCCTCTGAAGCACGTGTTTCTTGAAACCAAAAGTGAGCCTTTCGCGAGTATACACTCACCGCGCAATATCTTCTCATTAATTCGCAAAACAGCAACGCGCAAGAGTGTATAGTTAACTATACACTATATAGTAGACCAATGAAAGATGAAATAGTTTCTTTTGGCGATAGTTTTTCGAGTTCAGTCCCCGGGGTTGGAACTGGAGATGGTGATGGTCCGGGGTGGTGGGGGGAGGTCTTCTGAGCGGAGTGGGTGATTTAGAGGTGGGATGGGGGAGAGGGGGAGGCAAAGCGCGATATATGAACGCGAAACTCGCGACTCGCGCACTCAATAGCCCAAATACCCTCGCGACTCTTATATTTACCTGGCCCAAACCTTCGCCACTGATAAAACGTTTTATCAAGTTTTTATCAAAAAAGCGTCGAAAGCAAAGAGGGACAACAATCCGATGCAAATGACTCCTTGAATGACAAAAGGGGACGATAAATATAGACTCTAATTCTATCAATTATTTATAAATAATCATTTGTAAACGTGGTGTGCGGTTCTTAGTTATTATCTTGGTGCGTAAACCTGTATTGAATAAAAGGTTCGTGACATTGAATTTGTTAGTTTGTGTTCATAAGCGAAAGGGAAAGAAGAGCGTGAAGCGAAGAGAGAGATTCCTCTAGTTCTTGTTAGTAAGAAAAGTGCCTGTCTATCAAAGGACTTCGGCAAGATGAGCAAAACGTGGAAAGGTTAGTTTTTTTATTTTAAATACGTAATGGTAGCGTGACTGTTAAATTTGCAAATCCGAGAATGATTGCGCGGATTTTTATAGAAAATAATCCAGTAGGCTCTTCATGACTTGGAAATTATGTAGTTCGTGTCAAGAAAATACGTGCAGTAGTTTATTTTCATGGTTTTAGATTCTTCTTCCTTGATTCCAGTGGAAATGAATCGTTTTTGAAAGAATTAGAGTTCTTGGAATTAAGGAGAAACATTTCAATTTAAAATATTGTAATGATGTTTATTCTAATGCTTTATTGCGTTTTCTTATAGCCTTGCTGTTAATGCGTCTTATGTAGAGAGAAAAAAATTTGAATGAACATGTGTTAGATCATACATTGATAATATTATTATTCAGATAAGGTGCATGTGACGAATACAATTTTAAAATAGTTTACTGTTAATGGAATTTTAAACAAACGTCAGAGATAAGAAATAACGTTTAAAGCAGAGGCAATTTTAAATTAGAATTTTAAAAAGATTTTAATTCAATTATATTTCAAAAAATCACTGAGACTTAGTGAATGAATGAAAAGAAAGGAATGAAATTATAATAAGATAAACCGAGAATGAGTATTAATAGTTCATTAATCGAATGTGGTGAAAGTTGAACAAATACCGTGAAAAAAAAATGTTGACTTTGAGGAATCGTTGGTCGAGTCAAATAGACTTAATTTATTAATGAAAAGATTGCAGTAAGATTTCTTGCGGATATTGCCTTTAAATTTAAGGTGCCTTAAAACGATTGCAAAACCAATTTTTAAATATGCAAATCAGAAATTAAAGTACTTGGCAAATACCCTGCTTCGGAGAATCTTCGTGAGTTTAAATTATATTGCAGCTCCTGATTCCAAGGCGAATTAAGAGAAAGAAACAAGGAAAAAGCCTGAAATAAAAGGAGATAGGGAGAGACCGGTAAAATACCACAGAATCGAACCCAGACTTTGTGGAGCCTTGATTGTATGTAGAGATATCTTCCCTTAAAATTAACGAACATAATTGTGAAATTAATGAAATTGGATTTAGGAAATCAATTAGCAGTTTTTATATCTTTATTAAAGTTTTGTCTTAAATTAAATAAAAGAATAATTTAATAATAATTCAAATAAAAAAAAATAGAAAGATTCTTGGCATAAAAATGTTATCCTTGAAGAAGTAATTTATTCCTTATCGAACGATAATATACATAATCGGCTTAAAAATGGAGTTTGAAAAAGCTTCCGTTTGCGGCGTCACTGATCGAAATTCAAGGTTTTCATGACAATGAGAAGATCTACTGGTTTTGGTTAGCTTAGACTATTGTTGACGACAATAAAAATAATGAAATGCGCTCAATGACACTCATTGATAGTATAACTCTAGATTGCACTCGAGGCAATCTCATAAATTAGATAGTAATAATAACAATAGATAATTAAATTTTCCGTTTCTTTTCCTCGAAATTTATATGACAGGTATTTGAGATAATTTTCAATATTGGATTTGAAGATAAACCATGAAACTAATTTTAGAACTGAGGTCGTTCATCGATCAAAATTACTTGCAGCGTGCTAATGAGATTATCGGATGTTATTTGCAATTTGCAACTTACGTGCCTAAAGGCATTGATTCATCTATGATTGTACTCTCGAAGATAAAATTTTTGATGGATATCCCAGGCCTAAATTGAACGATGAGCTATTAGAAACACTTGATTAAATGTTTTGAAACAAACAAATATTTTCAAATTTTAATCTTCGGAAGTGCTTATTTTAAAAGTTTCCATAGAGATTCTGGAAGGTTTCATAAAAAGAAAGGAATTCAATTCTTCTCAATTTCATCAAATGTAATCGAATCCACACAGAAGGCAGAAATCAAATCAAAATGTTTGTCTATATCCATTATCCATCTCGAATCGAGAGTGTATAACAATACGGCAATTAGCATGGGTTGCCGGTGAAGTCAATAATACTCAATCTCTAGCTGATTGAGTGGCCATTTTCGCATTGATCGACTAGATTCGCAATCGATTCAATTCGATTCGATTTACCTACAATCAATCAGTTTGAAAATTGCCAAGACATTTTTTATCTGGGATGATCGATCGATCGTGTGGCGCGTGCACATGGGTGAAAGTGTTTCATTTCAAAGAAACGAAGGCAGTACTATACACCCATGCCAAGGTACCATTAACCGCGAACCTGAGAGTGTAAACACACGTGCTGCATATGATTGTAACTCAACTGAATACTTAGATCCCCAAGGTCTGCACGAATCACTGTCTGTAATTTATTCCGGCAACTTTTAAATTCGGACCAGATCACAATTTTTAAGATGGTGCGATTTTTTAAAGATTCTTTTTTTTTATTGATAAGTCTGCACTCATTAAAACAAGTTTTTGTTTTAATTGTTGCGTCCGGGATTTTCCAACTGCTATAAATGAAGACAAAAAACAGCTTCTTTTCCCTGAAATTAATTTTAATGATAGATAATTTTCATTTTTTGATCTTGCAGGGACGAAGGATTTTGTGGGTCTCGAAGAGGTCTCAAAAATCGAATTTCTGGTACCACTCTTCGCAGAAATATTAGGCACATTCCTCCTGGTCCTGATTGGCTGTGCTTCATGCATCCCATGGGGAGCTGCACCAACTGTATTCCACATTGCTTTCACATTTGGTCTCGCGGTTGCGAGTCTTGCCCAGGTAAATACATATAAATCTAATCAATAATGACACATTTGAAGATCCTAGAGTCCAGACTGAGAAGTGGATAAATGATGTGTTTTGTCATCCATTATTCATTTTTCATTCATCATATCCACTTCTGGTTCTAGGGTCTTCATGCACGAGTGACTTTAAGCAACAAGCAACAGATTATTGACCAACAATTTTGTTTAATAAGCGCAGGAAAGTTGTATTTTGACGTTCTATAATCTATATCGATGATTACATACTTTCCATTATCAATTGTACGTTTCCTTCGTTTTTTATTTCGTTCCAGGAAAAGATATAATAGAAGTGCAAATAATGTTTGTTTCCTTATTTCAATTTTTCTTCTATTGATTAATTTCTTATTTCTCTTTCTATTATACATATTCATTCATTTACCAGAACTTTTTTTAAGAGAGTAAATTATTTATTTAATTTGTTTACAAGCGTTTAAAGTTCTTAAATAAACATTTACTTTAAAAAAACAGTCAAGACAGGTTTAGATGTATAAAAAAATCAGTACTCTGTTCTCATGACTCGAAATAATTATAGAATATCTAATAATGATTATAATTTGCGAATTTTCTTCAATTTGCGTGCTAGAAGTGGAATAAGGAAGTAATCTCAGAAAGTTAGTAAACGTGAACTTCGACGAGGGAAGGTGCAATTTTGATTAATTGCACAGATTCTCTACATACATGAATATTAAAATATTAGAAGGAGCCTCTAGCTTCATTTTTTTCTCAGATAAACAGTTCTGATCTCTTG
Source organism: Synergus itoensis (assembly GCA_904066005.1). Lineage (NCBI taxonomy): Eukaryota > Metazoa > Arthropoda > Insecta > Hymenoptera > Cynipidae > Synergus > Synergus itoensis. The sequence continues at coordinate 5,289,313 of CAJFCP010000050.1, read as the reverse complement.
GTGAATTACTTGACATCACCTCAAAAATTACTTCATCAATAGTAAGTTGATCACTACTGATTCAAAGGTTCTTTTATGAAATTACTCTTTCTTCTGTTCATTTTTCTACTTTCTTCTCTTAATTCAGATACTCTCTATTTTCACTAAGAAATGAAAACCACTTTAATATACTAAATAATTGAATATAGTTCATTATCAGTGAATTTCACTTTGATATTACATCGTGAGGCACAAATTTTTCTGATTTATAAACTCGCATCAGATAAACTTTTATTGACCACAGTATTTCAATTTGCTTCGTTTACTTTATTTCCAGTTCTTAGTTTTCGTTTTTCTTTACTTATTCTTGGCTTGCAACCTCGAAACCGGTGTGGTTTCAGACACGTGTAAATACTTACAATTAAAACAGAGGGGAATGAGGAGGACAGTTTGTTGGAGAAGGTAAATCCCATTCACCGATCTAAAATTCACTGTGACTGACGATTTCAGAATTGATTCGCGAGTCTTTCACTGTATCGATCACTATCGTTGAAATTTGCCAGCGATATGAACTCTTGTTTAATCCACGTCATCAATCAAGTCAAAACATCGAATTCTTCAATAATCAATTTTAATTGACATGTAAAGGTAAATTTAAAGTAGCATCATTTTTTTCGAATTTAAATTTAATTTAAATCAGTAACGTGTTTTTTCTACCTTATACCAATGACTTCACTAACGTTATATTTGCATAATTTATGAAATATGACCTTTATGAATTACTATTGTACAAAGATTTGAAAAAAAAATCTAAATTCCAAGGATGGTATTAAAATAGAAGTTCAAATATTAGGAAACTAAAGAGTTGTCAGTTAATTAATTCCAGAGCAAGGTTTCACAGAAGTGAGTACTATTTGTATTCAAAATTTGTTCATTATAGACTGAATTGAAGAAGGTAATTACTAATTCAGGAAATTTTATGGTGTATTCATATAAAGTTTTTCAAATAAAGATACCACTGCAGATTTGAGTAAGAGCAAAAATCTTTTTACATTAAATTATCATAATATATTAAAAGCGACAAGAACTGATCCTTGGCGTAGCACCTTTTTTGGATTTAACACGCCAAAAATAATAATTATTTTTGGCGTGTTAAATCCAAAAAAAGGTGAAAAAATTAAAAATGAAGAGCATAATTATTATGCTCTTCATTTGTCCTCCTATGGATACTTGCCTACTTTATATTCATTTAATTTTACATGTTTCTCTTCTGCGGATACTTAGCTGAACATAAAAATATCTAAATTTATTTTTATTGAGCTACAACGTATCCGTGCTATTTATTTCCATAATTTTATGCTTCTTATCATGCCATATTTTTCGACGATTTGAACTTAATAAAAATTTTTATATACAATTAATTGTATAATGTTGCAAGAGAGGCACAAATTTAGAAAACAGGTTCAACATTTCTAAATTTAATTGAAAAAGTACTCCAAAAATCAATTCACTTTTAAATTACATTACTCCAAATCCGGGTGTAATAAAAGTCGCGGATTTTGGTAGCCATTTCACTTGATTCTCCCAGTAAGGATTTCAAGTTTAACATCATAAATCTAACTCGATAATCATCGGCGTTTCCACGGATTTCAAACGATTCGTAGAAAAGTTTTAACAGTTTCATTTGTGGCGCAATTCATGATTTCTAGAATGTCGACCAGACTAGATATTTCAATTATCCGCAAGGTTATAAACTACGAAAAACCATATTAATGCCGGAAAATCCCTTCATTAATTTTATTATCTAAAGCAGGCTATATATTATTATCTATCTTTATTTTATCTATGCGCATGCTACATCATGATATTTTTTAGCTGCAGCTAAATATTTTCATTTTCAAGGTGTAAATTTGACAAATGATAAAATAGTTTCGGAAGATTTGAAAGTAAAATTGTCCTTCAATTTTTAATATATATATTTTTTATTGATATCAGATGTAGATATATTTTTATGGATCATAAAGTCCAAGATTACCATGAGTCCAGAGGGATGCAGGTCACAAGAAAAAGCGATGCGAAGATAATTCTTCGTCCTTTCGATTTCGTAGACTGTACATACATGTTGTATGGACATTCGACCTCGGCCCCGAAACAAATTTATGACAGTATGTATCGTTACATTTGCAAATACTATCTCACAGAAGAGTCACATTGTCTGCGAATCCAAAACAGGTAAGACAATGCGATTCAAATAACACTGAACTTCGATCGCAAAAGAAATAAAACAACGATCTTTATCTTATTCCCAACTCAAATAAATGTATTCCATTTTGGTGGATTGCAAATGAAAGTATTTTGCAAGTTTTAACATTTTAGCTCTTTTAGTTTTAAACAAGTCATTAATCTTTAACTAAGCCAGGAAATAGGAAAACAATAAAAATGAAATAAATTTGGTCTAGAAGTAAAAAGAAGTTTACTATTTAAAACCGGTAATTAAAACGAGCCAGGTGTTAAAATCATGTTGCAACTGGACCGTTGGAATTGGTATTGTAGTAGGAGGAATGTCACGTGGGTGGACAGCTTGATATTTAAATCGTGAACGATCCACGCGATTCTATTCTTTTAGCGAACTTTTTCTTTTCCCCACCATTTTTTTTCATTCATTCATAAAAGAGCAGCGATTATGAAGTCATTAAGAAAATGACACATGATTGCGATATACATGTATATCAAGGCGTATAGGTCACGGAGAATTATAATATTTATTGCGGTGCTTATTCGTTTCACTGAAGCAAGTTGATCTAAATGCCGAATTTTTTTATTATCACATAAGATTCCACTTTTTCATTAAATATTTATTTCCTTAATATCTTCCTCTTCTTGCATCCTTAATATATTTATCACTCTTTTAGTGAACTCATTTTTTATCCGTAATTCTTCTCTCTTTCATTCAGAAAAGAACAATGATTATGAAATCTTCAACTAAATGACACGTGATTACGATATATCGGAGCGTGGGTTGCAGAGAATTAATATTTTTGCGGCGCTTTCATTTCACTGAATCAAGTCTACCTCTTTAAGAGAAAAATTTTTATTATTAGGATGCAAGATTCAATCCTTCATTTTAATAGACAGATTAAATATTTTATAAACTATCGAATAAAAAGGAGGAAGCAGTTGGAAGCAGTAGCCTTTTCTACTTTTTCTTTCCTTCTCTTTTCTCACTTTCTCATGATTATCATCCTGAAATTTCCTCCCTGACGCGGTATCCTTGTATGGGAAGAGGATGGCAGCGGATGAGTAATACATCGTTTTGAAGTCATAAAGCGAGCACACACATGGTTAGTTAGTCAGTCGGTGATAGTTAAGGTAGCCAATGCGTCGTACCTGGCAATCTTAAGAAGGTAGAAGGGTAAATAAGGCCGCGGATTTGCCCAAGGGGGTCTAACTGTCGGAATGGAATGGTGCAATTCTGCCCCGAAGGCTCTGACAATCTACTCGCTCTTTCTCACTTAACCCGACGTGGCCCGATCCCGAGTCATTCTCATTGTCAGTCATTCTCAGACTCTCTGGCTCCTCGAATTTGATTCATTACGTGGCTCTGACAGTCACATCTGCACCCAGTGCGTAGTCCCATCATCTTACAACCCCCCTTCGGCCCAATTTATGAATAATTATAATAGAAACAGAATGTCATAGAAACAGTGTTTCAGATTTCAGCAGACACATATTTTCCCTTCGTTTTTGCAAACAAATTCAAAAATTCATTATTAAGATTAAAATTCTTACCATGACTATCCATTTTTACTTGCGACCTCCATCTCGTAAGTAAGAAAAAGCTGCACGGACAGGCAATATTTTAAATTGCAATTGAACGCTGTTTTTTTTTAAACTTATTTAAAAATACGAATGTCTTGACACAACTAGGCATTTCTACTTAAAAAAGGCTTACAGTATCACCAGTGGAAATGGAACGTAATAGACAGACAAGCGGCCAAAAAATGCTTTGTCTTCTTTTTTGTATACAAATCAATTATTATCAATTATTATCTATTATTACTCTCATTTACACTAATTCTAATTTACTCTACTTTATAGGGTGCCTCCAGTGGAAAAAGAATGTCATAGACAGACAATATTAGAAGTAATTTATGAATTCAAATTATAGTAACACTGAATCGGATTCAAAGAGACTTTTGTATTTATTTTTACTGCTCATTATGATTCTCATTATGTTTTATGATATAAAACCCTTTTCTCACATCAACATCAAGTCGATTTCTTCAATGGAGGTGCGCCTCAGGTACTGAATACAGAACGACACATGTTATATCGTTCATGAGCACCTCATATATGAGTTGAATACCAGTCAGCACAAAACATGTGTATAATAAGCGATCGAGTCTCGTGATCCAGTAAATGCTCGGGGTGCCGCGTCTGACGTGGCAATAAAAAATTATTTAAAAAAAAAACAGATACAAATAAGAAGCAGGATAGGAACCGCAAACGTTTCATTAGGGTTGCGTAAACTTTAATTTATTGCAATTTAAAAAAAAACGGAGCTGCACTCTCCTTCAAATCGCACACCATTTTTGTCCTGTAAAAAGTAGACAGAGTTTTGCGAGAAGAAACAAACACGCAAAAGATAAACTGAAAACCTTATGTTTCGAATTGAGCTCTATAATAATTGATTGAGCAAAGTACTCTCCTTTCATAATATCAAATTAGTTCTGAAAGAAATTGGATTAATTATAACATGCGAAAAAAAAGTTTATTAATAGGCATAACGCTGGGAAAAAATTGGGGGCCTGGATGCCCTAGGGCACTGTTTTTGTTTCTCCAGATGTTACATCAGTTACGTAAGAGCTTGAAAGACAAACGCCGAATTACTCATAGTATTCTTTATTCCAGAAGGTTTCATTCTTAAAGGCGCGTGGCTCATTTGCATCTAGAACACAATTCTTTTCTTCCACCAGTCACTGTACTCTTACTTTCAAAAGTATCATCGCAAGCAAAAAATTTTTCAGAAAAAAATCTTTATTATCCATTTAAACGCTTCTGAATTTGTAATACTTTTTGTATAAAAATAAAATCGGATTTATCATAAAGCATATGAATTTGGACGGTAATCGTTTTGAATGACAGATTATTTATGACTATAAGTTATTTATGAATAGTTATTTATGATAAGTTGCATGGTTCTAAAAATTTATTTGAAGCGCTTCTAATATGCATATTAAACTAACTTTTATAGAGTACCGAAGGAAACGTTTTATAAGTTCAGAAGTGTTTAATACGAATATTGATGCAAATTGCCGTAATTATTCTGGTAGTTACCTACCTATATTGTACACTTAATGTTCTTTCCATTTTTTTTAATAGGTGTAAACTATAAAACGTCCAAGATGTATTTTCACAGGTGCAAACTATTAACACAAGCAACTGTGAAAACAAAAAAGTTGTTTTTAAGAGTATTTCTGCATCTACATCAAATATGACTATGGATTATCTTCATATAATGGAATTAGAATTTACTTTTGTGAAATTAATAACTCTTGATCAAAAAAGATTCAGAGTGCAATTTCCAGAATGTACCAATAGATCTCATGACCAGCACACCTTATAATTTATCGCCATCACCAATTCATACCTAACCCTTCTTCTTCTTCTTAAGAAAACCATGATTTGCAATATCATAGCCTGAAGACAAGTGGCTGAGACATTTCCTGTGGCCAAGGTCTACAATATCGAATAATTCGCCTCTGAAAAGTCGGACTTGGGCCTAATTGTCGCCAGTGAAGCAACATTTGTCCATTTAGCGGATCAAGAGCGGGGGGCAAGAAAGAGGAAATATTAACAATTACAACCGTTTCGTGTCGAACTGAGGTAATTCGCCAGAGGCGAATGTCCTCATTGCCTTCGCCCCCTTCTTTAAAAAACATGCTATGAATATAAGTATTTTATTTCACTTGAGTCAATTGTATCGGTGAACAACAAATGCCTAATGTTTCGAGCAATAGACGGAGGATGGGTTCTCGATATCTATCTGAAATATTTTATTCATACTTTCTCTAATGAAAGTTCATTACTCGAAAATTTATTTGTGCAAACCGTCAGTGTTTTCAATTTTTCATTTTTTTAACGTCTATTTATTTAATTTCCTTATGCAGTTGACTAAAACTGAACAAGTTCTTTAGTTTTGCATATAAAGGACCACTTGCATCAGACAATAGGACAATGATCTTTCTCATCGGTTTTGTCATTGCATAATCCTTTTTTCTTAGTCCCTCCTCTCCCTCTTTTTCGAGGGAGCGGTCGATCTTTCTTTCTGGATCGCCCCGAGCGGGATGACTCTAATATTTGCCAACGGATATATTTGTAAAACAGGGTCGATCCTGAGATACGCCGGATACGCGAATCCTGTTTAATATACAAGACATAATTACACAGAAAGAGGAATTCATTTTGTTAATCTTAAAAATATCCCCGTCTTACTACGACTATCTATTTCTACTTATTATAACTTCGCAAGTGAAAACATAACATTATAGTCAGACATTGTTCCAAATTTCGATTTAAAAAGTACTGTCCATTTTTATCTAAAAAAATTCGAAATTTGTGGTGTCTTATACCCATTTCTACTTTTGTATACGGATTGGCAAGTGAGAACAGAACATCATCACAGAGAATGTTTCAAATTTCAATAGAAAAAGTATCATGTCTACTTTTTTGATTAAAATATTATCTAATCGCCTTAATCCCTTTTTCTATTAATCACGTAATTAATTGAGAATAGAGTTATGAGAATATTTATATGACAGCTGATCCTCGTGATTAAATAATATTAATGATGCGACCGAACAACTGAACTGCGTACACATGTGTATGACACAATCATATATACATGTATGAACTATAAATACACGCAATCTTCATTCATTAGTGAATGTAAATTGAGTCAATTTTACATTGGTGTGCTTACGTGTCAATGACTCGAGGCTCTAGATCGAAATCCCTCGAGGGTACAAAATCGCAAGCTAATTCAAACCGCAGCCTGCAATCTATGATCCACGCGGATCTGCGATTTTTTTTTTCTTATTTTTTTCCATTTAGCATTAAAGAGAACGTTACTCTCGTTTCTACAACTGACTTATAGATACATATATGTAACTTTTATATATATATATTACAAATGCAATGAATCCAGTCATAAATTCTTTCTACGCTACTGATAAAAAAAGAACGACCGGAATATGTAATCATTCTTAACTGCTTGTGAGTTCAAGGAGACATGCGTTATAATTAAAGCGCTATTAAAATACTATTAGCAAAAAGCGATTTGTTCTTAGTTAATATATTTAGGAATTAAAATTAGAAAAAAGGCTTCTTCGTTTTCTATTCTTATATTTTACTACGGAACAAATTATTTACTAAAATTCCAGTAGTTTAAAGCTAATTAGCAAATAGAAAAAAGTAAAGTCTCAGTGTCACGAAAATGCCAGTAACTCGTAAGTAGAAATATGCAGTTATGGTCAGACATGATAAGTTTTTTAGATTTATATTGCAAAAAGAAGGCAACACAATTTTTTATTGAAATTTGAAGTCCTGTCTGACTATAACGTTCCATTTTCACTGATAGATAGTATGATGGCCATAAGTGGAAATTTATAGTTATGGTAAGACATGCAGGATTTTAAACTCTATCATTATATTAATTAAATTACATAATAGTAATTAACGGATTTAAAAATAATTTTTTATTTAATTTATCTTTAATATCATCCCAACCTTGTCAATAACGTTGCATTTAACCTTGGTTGTCACTATAAACGCAAACTCTAGAATTTTGCTGCATCAGCAGATCGATCTTTATGCTAACCATGCAATTACAATTATAGTTGAAGAGCATACGTATTATACTTGTCGGCAATAGAATTTCGCTTCATTTCATCTCTTTAAATTTGAAAAAACTTTTGCCACAACTAGGAGTACCTCTTTTATATTTTTGATGTACATTTAACCATTTATATGAATGTCCTTCATGGTCTTTGGTCAAAGTTCTTCACTATTATATAATTAGTAAAGTATGTTATTACTGTCCAAGGAAGTTATTAGATACTTCACTTCCAAAACAAGTTTTTTAAAACTTTGAAAATAGTAATTTATAGTTAATTATGAAACCTGATTTGCGGTTTAGTGTTCAGAGTAAAAAATAGAAATTCAGATTTTTAATTAAGTAAATAATAATTTCAGCGTAATATCGATACTAATCTCTCAAAATCAATTAAAATTTTCTGTAAATATACATAAATTCGGATTTACAAAATTTTATATTTTCCTCGACTGTATATGGTCTCGATGTTCCCGATTTTTTTTTCAGTCTGGCCCGCATAGTGCATAAAAATTCGAGCTCATAATAAATCTTCACCTCCTCGAAGGTCGCTCGTGCAATGAAGCAAATAATAAAAGGGCTACAAAGTGTCCCGAGGACGATTCACCTGCACATAAGTGAATCATAAGTTTCAAGACTTTCTACTTAAAATTTTTAACACTTTATGAAATTTTCTTTTTCTTTTAATTTCAGTAAAATTATAAATGTTTTAATACTGTCTTTCTGTATAGACTTTTCCAGAATTATAGATTTAATATATTTCGTTGAGAAAATGCAATTCCGCATTGCAGCACCCTCTTTTGTGAAATCTGCATTACATAACTTCAGCGGTCGATGTCCTTCCGTTGAAGAAGTTTACTCACTAATAAATCGAAACAACTCATTTTTCACGAAAAATGTAGAAGAAAATATTGACTATCGTAACTTGTCACAACTCTTCACTTTGTCTTCCTAATTAACAAAGTCGTAATAAATAATAAAAACAATTTTTTTTCTGAAAAAATAATTCACCTTCCATTTATTTATAAAGTAATTGAAATCCACTTGAAACTGAATAAGTATTGAAAAATGAATGAAATGGCCAAGCTAGGAAACTCGACATTTAAATTTTTTGATCTTTTGTTCGTCCTTTCTTTTCTTCATGTAATTAAAAGAGTCCAATTTTAAATGGACCGAGACCATATAGGATTTTTTAAAAGTCTCGAACGTTTTACTTAGTCGTGACTAAATTATGGCTTTGGAAAGGATTTTAAAAGAAAACGGCGCAATAAACCTTTGAAAAAATCAGGATAGAAATAAACCAAAAGAACACATTCGAAAAAAAATCTGTAAACCTTAACTTTTAATGGCTTTGGTGCTGGAATTTGGTTATGGCATCGTCATTTTACGATTCATGTAAAATTTGTACCTGTAACCAAACTTCAAAAGAGTATTTATAACTATAATTATTGAATTTGTTTGATGTTTGAGAAATGCTTTTACCGAGTTTATTAAAAGTAAAATAGTTACGTAAAAACTATTTTAATCCAATTTTATATAAACAATAATCTATTTTAATTTATTTTTGTAAATTGTCGAATGGTTAATCCTTTTAACACTGATAAATTTTTCTTGACCATTTTGCAACAAAATCCTAGCAGTATCTTTTTTTCTAATGTTATTGCACAATATTGAAAGCCTGTCATAAACGAGACCATAAGGAATAATGTATACTTAAAGAAACGAGATCAGCACAAGTCTAAAAAAATCTTTGAATAATTGTTAACAAATTATAAATATAAAATGTATACTTCTATGTGCTTTTTTGAAAAAAAAAATATTTAATTAAACGTTAGATATCAACATTTTTTCTATTGCAATTAGGAAAAGTACAATTAATCTTTCTTTTAAATTAAATCAACCAGACTAATTACTGAAACTTTCAGTAATTATTAATGTTACTCATTCCTAGTAGATTTTTCACTGATTGAAATCTTGATAAAAGAGTCACTCAAAATTAGTAAAATATGACTAAAATTTCATGGATTCAAGTTTAGAGAGTAGGTGGACTTTGGCTGATATAAAAAAAACTCAAAAAAAATGTTAAAATTCCAGTTAAATATCCCTTTACTATTTCTTATGATTAAAGTAACCAGAATTCTGGTTATTCTAATCAGAATTTCTAATTGAAATAACTTAATTTCTAATTAAATCAATAAAAAAGAAAACATAATTCTGGTTAACTTTATAGTTAGACGTTTTTTTGAGTGTAGTGTAATCAACTGGTAATGTAGATTTTTTGAGATAAAAAAGGAGGGAAAATTTTTTCGATACGACCCTGTTTATGGGGACGCGTTGTGTAAAAAAAGGAGAGGAATTACGTAATTGCGACAAGTCGTCGGCGCGTACGTATATATACGTGTACCAAAGAGCCTGGGGCAAAGGAAGACCTTGTCGTCGTGCATGAGAACTGGGCCGCTGGGCCCCACCATGATTTCTTGGGGTCCATCGGACCCGAATCATTTCTGCACAGCCGGTCGATCTATAAGAGTTCTAGACTATTTCTTTTCGTGCCTCACTCTCATTGAACACTCTTTAAGATTTAAGCCTTTGCCAAACATCCCTGAAGGCTCCGCTAACGACCAATTTTATTCGCCAACGAACCTTTCATGAGAGAAAAAAAAGTCTTCGAATTTGACGAAACGTTTATTTATGCAACGATTACGAATTGCTACACTCTAACTTGAATTATTCATTCGTGAATCGATTCACGATCGCATTTCACCCGATTAGAAGAGATATTTCGAGAAAAACCTTAATAAGCAATTGAGAGCGAGTTTTTATATTTTTTTCGTTCAACAGTGCAGAATTTTTTAAAAGATATTTTTTGTTTAGATTCATTGAATTAAGGAAATTTTAGATTGCAGGAAGTCAACAATATTTTTGAAATGTAAATTCATTTAATGGAAGTAAAGTGTACACGATGAGAACTTTTTATGATTCCTTGTTGGAAATACACTACGTAAATAGTAATGAGATCCAAGTGCTGACACATTCAAGGTTTTTTTATTTTTAGAATTCTTTTCTATAAGTATTGTATGTATTTTTATTTCTTTCAGCATTTTAAAATTGTCTATAAAAAATATTTATTAACATATTAACCTGTAAAGCTGGGTCGTTCGCCTCCGGCGCATTTTTCAATACTTTGCACTGATCACAGAGAACACAATTTAAGTATATACTCAATAAACATGCAAAAGATTTTCAGATAAAAATAAATTATTTAATTAATTATAAGAAAATAAAAAAAAAAAAGTTTTTTTTTTTAGATTGTGTCCAATAAAATGTTTCTTTTTAGTTTAAAACGTACGAATGTATTCATTACATCTTGGAAAATTTTGTTTTAGGTTTTGGGTCCAATTTCCGGGTGCCATGTTAATCCTGCTGTAACACTGGGTCTTGTAGTCAGTGGAAATTGCAGTTTACTCAGAGGTTTATGCTACGTCGTGTGTCAATGTTGCGGAGCAATTGCTGGAGCCGGTGTTCTAAAGGTAAAAATGTTCACCTTCAAAAACACAATAATCTTCAAAAAAATCTAGTTAAAATTCGATAAAATCCATTAAAATATCATAGAATAACTGAAAATTCTCTATAATCCATCGAAATCCTTGGAAATATTCTAAAATTTTCTAAAATCTGTTAAATAAAGTATTGGGAGACTGTTCTTATTGATTCACTTTGGCAATAGGTGACTTACTATTTCTTTTAGTAGACAATAGTAGTATTTCTTTGTGTATAGATAAATTACAAATTCAATAGTCAAACATAAGGCTGCTAATTCAATTAGTAAATTCGTACTAATTCAGATTAAGAGAGTGACGGATGAAAGAGTTCGAAGAGAAGGTTACTTAATTAAAGTGTCAATGCACAAGGTCAAGGTCTGAACGGGTTTGGTCTCTTCAGGGACCAGTTGTCTGTGTAAGACGTCCGTTACATCAGAACTGGTCAACTTGCTGGACCGTAAATATAAATAAGTCCCCATTTGCCCACAAAAATGTCTGCACTTTACAATAATGTAACCCTTAGGGTGCTTTTTATCGGAATATTTTATTTTTATACACTTTTACATATAACATGATATGAGAATCTATTGGATTTATCTCCTCATCCTCAAATCCTCAAATTGCATCCTCAATCTTCAAATTTGTATTTTCTTCTTTTTCAGGTGGGCCTACCATCAGAAAAAACGTCCAAAAACTTAGGATTAACCCTCTTAGGGGAAAATGTCGATAGTGAACAGGGAGTCTTAATAGAGGCAATCATTACTTTTCTGTTGGTTCTTGTGGTTCATGCAGTGACTGATCCAAAGAGAAGCGATACCAAAGGATGGGCACCACTCGCCATCGGATTGACCATCACCGTTTCTCATTTAGCAGTCGTTCCAGTTACCGGAAGTAGCATGAATCCTGCAAGATCACTTGGTCCAGCTGTAATTCTAGGAGTCTGGACGGATCAGTGGGTTTACTGGGTAGGTCCTCTTCTAGGAGGTACTATTGCTGGTGGATTGTATAGAATGGGCTTCCGGATCAGAAGCAAAGACGAGGATGAAGCTTCTTACGACTTTTGAGCACCCAATCATTTTTTTATACATACTTTCAAATCTTGCTCGTGAGTCTAAATTATACGGTATGCTGAGACACAGAGAAAGAAGAATACAAGAAAGCAGAAACAAGTTTATCAAATCCTTTTGACATATATATTTGACATATATATTTTTCTTCTAAAAATGCTTGAAATAATATATAGCTTGAAACAATGTTTTTAAACAATTTTCAGAAAATAATTTAAATTTGTTTTTTCTTGAAAAATTGAAAATAACTACTGCAATATCTTCTTGCTGGCGAGAAGAATATATCGAAAAGAGAACATTATTTATTGACGTATGTTACATACATAACAGCATACACAGCTGGGACTCACGAGTTTCAAGCGAATTCCGGAAATTATAGCATTTCAAGAGCTAGTTTATGGCATTTCAATTTATGAACCCATTGAATGTTTCTTCCTTTGTAATACGAAGTCACTGCAATAAGAATTCCCATTTCTTAGAATCGATAGTGAACTTTACCTGTGTGTTAAATAATAGATATAGAATATATGTAACATTTATAGAACCAAGTGACTTAACAGTCAGTAACGTAACAATATGCTAAAATACTGTTACCTTTATGTTATAAAACAATTACAGATTGTTTATATAATTTTTTTCAAACGAATTGTAAATCATCAATTTTTCACCCTAGAGGCTACTTTTTCTACTCGGTCACTTAAGCTTTATCTTTCTACCAATCGAAACCATTAGATTCTTAATTGTTAAAATAAGATAAAATGTTTTCAATAAGAGATTTGGAATTGAGAGATTTCATCCTGAGGATGCAAAATACAGAAAAACTTGGAGTGAAAGAAGAAGATAAAAATAAATAAATACAAATTTCGTACTTTATGGAATTTATGATTTTATTTAAAAGTTTGTTTGCACGGTTAAAACTGTTTACAGTCGGGCTGAAGAAGATAATTGCATCTACAAGCTTTCTGTCTTTTGGAATATGTAAAATACTCTCGATTCCTTGTGAGAATGCATAGCCATTAAGATTTGTATATATTGTACTTAAAATAGGCTTAGTGTTCTAAAAACCTTCAACGAGAAATGTGTACTTACATTATAAATGTACTGAATACTTAATACAGCCCTCTCGCCATTGTAATAAATCATTAACTTAAATAAAATATTTACTTTCAATTAATAATAGAATTTTATTGCATAAAAAATTTTACTTTTATTATTTTCAATTGAAAATATGTTAGAATTCCGGGCAAATTTCTTTCTTGTATCATATATCTCAAGTGTTCAATCCCTTCCAAAGACTCTCTCGAAATTGTGATTAGTTTGAAAATAGATGCACGGAAATAGTGTGCGTCGAGAATCTAGATACGAAAGTCCAATACCAGGCAGTTCAAAATCGTCGGCCAACAAAATAATACTTTGTCGATCTAAAAATTAAATTGTATTATCGACTTAAATATTAGTTTTATAAATTTTATATATTTATTCATTTTCTTAAATATACATGTTAGGAGTGAGCCAAAGTGCAATAAAATGTCAGATAATTTGGATTTGGACACTGAGATAAGTGACTATTTTCGATCAAATTTGATCGTTTTACGTGAAGCAATTAATGCACACGATTTCAAAAATTTTGGGGCACTGAATACTGGTGCTCAAAGGGTGGCTTTTTTATTGAAATACCCGGAAGCGTATTACTTGCCACTCGAAGTTGAAAATGCCGAAATTAAGAATTCAACGAAAGCCATCAAATTAAAAGAAGAAGGAAATAAATTTTTTGGATGTGGCGACTTCGTAAAGGCGTTGGAAAAATATTCGAATGCTGTTCTAGTCGCTCAACAAGAAGGTGATATTTTTTTCTTTAGTCACTTTTTTATATTTATAGTACGCAAATTTGTTTAATAATCAGAACATCATTTTAGATGTGAGTGTTATATACGGAAATCGTTCAGCTGCTCTTTATCACCTCGAAAACTACGAGCTTGCCCTGGTCGATGTAAATGAAGCTCTCAAAATTGGATATCCAAAAGAACTTCTTTACAAATTAGAAGACAGACGAGCAAGATGTTTACTGGCTTTAAAAAATCATTCAGAAGCTGTGGAAGCCTTTAAAAGTGCCCTGAAATCTTTGGATCATGCAAAGGTAGCACCAGAGAAAAAAATGAAGCTTGAGGCGGACATCAGAGTGATGTTGGCTGTTATGGAAAAAGGCAGGCAACTCAATGAAAATGGAAAAGGGAATAAAAGCTCCTCAAATAAAGAAACCGGTTCAAAATCGAAAATTCTACCCTTGCCAAAGATGAAAGACATAAATCCATTGTATCCCTCATTTAGCAAGGCTGTCGAGATTAAAGATGCTGGCGGTGATATCGGAAGACATGGAGTTGCTACCAGAGACATCAAACCGGGCGAGATTATTGCTGTTGAAAAACCTAATACCTCGTTTTTATTAGGAGAATATAGGTACAATTTTATTGTCTGAAATATAAATATCATGCCTATCAGATATAAACTAATTTTTGTTTTTTAAGTTTAGACTCACTCATTGCCAACGTTGTACGATAAAAATAATAGCTCCTATACCAGCAAGTTGTAACACTTGCAGTTCCATTGCTTATTGCAGTACAAACTGCAGAGACGAAGATGCAAAATTACATTCCTTAGAATGTAAAATATTAGGTCCTCTTTGGTGCTCTGGAGCGTCTGTTACATGTATATTAGCAATCAAAGCGATAATACAGCAACCTCTCGACGATCTGATTAAATTGAAGGACAAACTAGGGGAAAAATATGAGGGCTCGAAGATCCGACCTTACATAGGAACTGATTATGAGGCACTTCATGGTTTAAGTAAGATTCTAGATTCTACCTCGAATACAATTATTTAATAATGAAAGAAATTCATTTTGTACAATATTTTTTGGTGACCTTTAAAATTTTAAATTGCGGTATTTCAAAGTACAGTTTACTTTCCTTTTAGTAACCCACGAGGATGAAAGAACTGTTGAAGACATTTTTCATAGGACTTATATAGCCAGCTGGTTATTGAGACTTTTAAAAACAACTAATTATTTTCCTGAGTGTGTTAAAACGCCAGATGATTCTGAAGTACAGCTTTCTAAGGAAGAGCTCTTTATTGGACAGTTAATACTTCATAATTTACAACTGCTGCAATTTAACACACACGAGGTGACACATAATTATTATAGTTTTAACAATATTTCATAACGTTAACAATTGTGCAATTTAAAATATGCTTATGTATGTACTTAAGAACGTTGGACCAAAGTGTTAAGCTCAAAATTCCATTTTCCATTTTACTCAACGAAAATTATAAATAAATATTTTTTCGCTCTGTAGCGCTAATTTTTGTTCAAATATAAAACTGCATACAGAACGAAAAAATATTTAATTTCGATACTTTTTGCATAAAACGAAGAATTCAAAATCTGACTTCAAAATTGAATATTTTCATTTTAATTAAAAAATATTTGAATTAGATATTTTATCGCTCGCTGTATGCATAATTCTAGTTAAAAATTGATTAATTCTACAGAGGAAAAAAATTACAAATTTAATATTTATTGAGTAAAATGAAGAAAACGAATTTTTTTATTATAACTTGGCTCCAACACCCTCAAAATTTAGTTTTTTTTTTAATTTGATTTTTAGAACATTTCCAATTCAAAATTATTTTCTTAAATATAAATTTCCTTCATTTAAAATTTATTTGAAAATAGATTTCCGAGCTTGTGAAACTGAAAAACGATAAAACTCTGGCCAGGGCAAAAAGCGTTTTCATTGGAGGTGGGATATATCCTTCAGTCGCCCTTTTAAACCATTCTTGTAATCCTGGAGTGATTAGGTAATTTTAATATAGATATTAATAACATCTGTACTTTTCCATTAAAAAAAAAGTTATATATAAGTTGAAAGTTCTATTAAAAATGTAATAAAATCTGGAAACTCAGAGATCAACTTAGCAAAGCCTAGGCTAATTAGCTTACTAATTTCCTTTTAGCTCATCTAATTTAGTAATTATAGTTTTAAAAATATAATCTGCAATTTAGTAGAAGGATTTAGAGAAAAACTGGAATTAATAGCAGCTAATTTTAACGGCGCTAATTTCATTCTAACTCTATTCTGCAATTATAATTTAATTATACAGGAGGAAATCGCATTTGCATTCTAAATCCACACTCACAATTCCTTTTAGAAATACCGTTGCAATTACCGTGACAGAAATCTTTTCTGTTGTCAGAAAATTTCTTATAAAGTAATACTATATAAGAAATTTATTGTGACATTAATCATTAACATTTTTTACATTTCTACTAGATATCCGTTTATACTATTATTATTATTCGAATTATTATTCTATTTAAATATTTCACCATCTTCATAAGTCTGCATTTTTGATTAACAATTTTAATTTTCGTAGATATTTCCTGGGAACGACTATGATTGTTCGAGCCGTAAAAACTATTCGGGCTGGCACTGAAGTCTGTGATAATTATGGTCCAATTTTTGCTGAAATGCCGATAAATGAGCGGAAGCGAAAATTAAGGACACAATATTGGTTCGACTGTAATTGCGAACCTTGTCGTGATAACTGGCCACCTTTAGTGGACATTGATCCTCGAATCCTCAGGTAAAAAAATTATTCGTAAAATTATATTTCCCCATATTTCCCATAATCGTATTTAACGTATAAAAAGTCCGCAACTTAATTGTTGCACGCTCAATGCATTTATTAAAATCTTGGCCATTTGAAAAGTTCAATCAATTAGAATTTAATTAAAGAATAAATGGCCTAGATTTCTAATTTAACAATAAAAATTTTACTATTCTGTATTCATAATTGCACTGAAAATAATCAACGTGAATCGTAATGTCGTAAGTTTTCAAAGCACGTATCTCAATGTCAGGTATTTCAATTCTTTATTTTTATGTTTTATGTTCATTAAATCATGTACCAAAGCATGAACTGTGTCGTTGTTTTTCATTTTTCAGGGATTACAATAATTTGGAACTTTCAGAAATTCCCAGGGCCAATCATCAAGAATTAATGTAAAACAATCTGTCTTAAGTCTTCCAATAGTATATAATAGAATAGTTTTTTTTATGACTAAAACCAACCCCCGATTACACTTCTGCTGATAATTTTTAAATCCTTCTTTTTAAATAATTTTTCCCTTCACCATGCACTTCTATTGAAACCCCAAAAATCTATACATTTTATATATATATAAAATTATATATAAACAATTACTTCATCAAAACAGACATAATTTTTCATATAAGAAAAATTCTGCTAAAGGCTTCGTCGTAATGTTTCGCTTTGCATGGTTCCTGGTCCACGTATTTGTTTTATATTTTTGTATGTTTGTATAATGAGTACTTAGGTAGGTACTTATTGTGATTTATTAATTTTTTTCTAGAGTCGTATTTAAGAACCTTAGAAACGGTTAAGACAAAATTCAAATACAAAACAAATGTGAAAGAAGAATGCAATTAAAAATTGAATCTCATCTCTGATGAGAATATAAAAAACTTTTACATATTCTGTAAATAGTGTGTAGGAAATGTTTGAATTGAAAGCAAAGGAATATAGAAATTCCTGAATGCGAAATTTCTTTGATAATCCAGTTAATTAAAAAA
>CAJFCP010000050.1:5251692-5266179 GCA_904066005.1 Synergus itoensis | reverse complement strand
TTCTCACCCTTATTCATTCACCTTTCTTCACTATTCAGGGGATTCCGTTAAAAAATTATATGAAAAAACTCGAACCACCCCAATGCTCACGCAATGTGTAAAAAAACGCCGTAACCTGGTAAATAAAAGAAAATTAAGAAGGAAATTATAAAAAGTAATCGATGATGTAAATGATGGATTAAAAGGCTAATCTCACGAGTCGAGAGAACATCAGACACCACTTTCTTTTCTCTACTCGTACTATCATTTCGGTAGGATTTAAGCGGCACCAATGAGAATGAATCGTGATCTTGAACCAGCACCGAAAGTCTCTTCGGTGATCCTATGAAGGGAAAGATTATATATACTCCCTATCCTTTCCCAAAATCATTTCAAATTTTTTCGAGTCATATGGATCCTTATTAAAGAGATCGTGATTGTCAATGACACTCAGTGGTACTACGTGCATTATTGCAAAGAGTACGATACAAGCGGTACTTCCAATACCTACTTGTAATCGTGGACTGGTCCTTCAGCTTGAGAGACTCTGAAAAAGTTAGTGAAAGCTACAAGAAGTAAGGAAATTACCTGGAATTTCGACTATTCGACGATCTTCGTGGACTCCTGGAGATGGACCTATAAAAGAATTAAGACAATTTTTGTTATGTTTCTGCAGCTGTTTGAGTTGCCAATTGGTCCTGTTTGATAAATTTTCTTTTTTTCTACTCGCACCTGAAAAATTAGTCAAAAGATTCAAAGATCTCTTCTAGGGGCTTACCTCTGATAGCGACCAATTGACTTCCTACGTGGGCTCCGAGATCTGGACCTACAATATCGTGAGAAAAGAAACATGGTACTTAAATCTGGTTATTCACTAACAATAAGCGTATACACAAGAAAGAATATGGTGAGAGAAGAGAAGGCACTAAGCGTTTCAAGAGACTAGAGTTAGTGCTATCTCCTAAACTTTCTTGAGACATTCTATTTATCGTTTATCAAGCATCGCCCCCATTGCTTGCTCTTCGGCTAACTTCGCGAATATGTGCTAATCGCACCTCTACAACTTTCCCTCATAAGTTTAAGTTCTACTTCTCGACCATTCATCACCAAATTCGCTAGCCCGAAGAGCACCATGTCTCGTAAACGATGTGGGATAAATAGATTGTACTAACTACATTCCTACGGAAAAATGATGAAATGTATCAGTACTCTAGACGGCTGCTTCGGTTTGTAAGAAAAGTGCACCTAAAACTTGAGAGTGCACTCTTTCTTTCAAGTATGTTCGTCGCTTCACCATATACCTACTTGGTGAGGTATTTTGGCAACTGCTCCAACATTAGTGGGGCTGAAAACTATTTCAGGGAGTAAATATGAGATGTGACTTACCTAGAGGAATACCTGGGACCTGGTCTGCGTCCTCCACCGCCGCGGCGACTTCTACCAGAGGACATCTCTACTCGCACTCTTGTGCCACAACAACGCCTACAAAGAAATTCAAAAATCAAAATTTGCAGTCGTAAAAATTCCAAATTGAGTTGGAAATGCCGAAAAAAACTTATTATGCTCTTACACTCCATCTAATCCTCTCACTGCATCCTCAGCATCTCTGGGGTCTTCGAATTCGACAAAAGCAAATCCAGGTGGGTTTCTGGCAACCCAGACATTTCTTAGTGGGCCATATTTACTGAACGCACTCTCTATTTCATGTTTACTGGCACTACTGCCCAAGTTTCCTACGTAAACCTTGCATGATAAGTCCCACTCGCGATAGCGTGACATGCTGTAAAAATATTTTAATAAATGAAATTATTCCTTTTAAATGGAACATTCAATTCTTACTTGTGAGTTAGTGTTTGCACATATGTATTTGTGTTAAAACTGTTTTAATCCACCTGTTTTCAATTCCGAAAATTTCAAAATAAACTTCAATAAAATAAAGCTATTTCTATTCAAAGCACGTGTACCATTAGTTATCTAATTTTAGAAGCAATATGATTTCTTGTCTCTCTTGCGAATCGATAAAGTCAGGGAATTTCAGTAATAAATAAATCCAGCGGGAATTGGGGGGAGAACATTAAGACTTATCTCAAAATCAATAAAGATATGTTATCTAATGCATGTTTGTGTTGAATCTACTCACACTTCTAAACAATTCACAATCTTTCACCCAAAATTAAAAACCTTTCAGGCAAATCTGTCGGTTCCAAAGAATCAGACCGTAAACATCGAATAAGTTTCACAACCAACATCGGTGCATTTATAAAATCATTGCATCATCAAATGAAAATATTGCTAGCATTTACAATAACAAAAAAAAAGTGAAAGGCAAACAATCGCCATTTTACGGCGATTATCGTATCGGCGTGTCGGTGTTGTTCACCACGCCGAAAATAATTGGAGCAGAAAATGATAATCAAACCCTTTTGAGGTTATTTAACATATAAGCGTGAAATAAAGGCTTTTCCTCAAGATTTTCACATTTAACTCAAAATTGTAAATTTAGCAAAAACGAAGGGCGTTCGTAACCTCGTATATTGCAAATATGTACGAGAAACCGACGCCATCCGATGGACGTATTTGTTCAGATTCTCGAATAATATTATCGTTTTCGATAATGTCTTTGAAGTTAAACCGTAGAAAAAAAGGTATATCAAATAAACTTAACTTACTTTTTTGTTAAAGAAGTTGTGTAGGAAGAATAAATTACTAAAAAAGATCCGCAATCGTGCACGTTCCTCTCACTCAACCGCACACGCAGAAATGCGACAGCAAAATGGCGTAGAAAACAGCTTAACAAGCTCCCGCCCGCTCCAAAATCCCGTCAACAAAAGAGACGCCATTTTGGATTTACTACTCTAGTCAAATTAGATACTTTTCATTATGTATATGTATGTCTTGTATGCCTATGTATTTAAATTTTTTGTAATAGGGCTTTATATTTAAAGACTTACAACGTTTTTAATTCATAAAGTTTATAAATATGAATGATTTATCAGTAAATTTTAGGCATTAATTTTTACTAATTTGAGAAAAGTTTGAAATAAAAAAAGTTCCAGATGTGGAGCATTTAAAGAATTGTTCATGACAATATCATTATCTAGATTTAAATATTTTATTTTACTAATTTACAGGATGCACAGGAAGTCGTTTGAAGTCAATTTTCTCGAGTTGTACAAGAGGTTTTAGTTGTTCACCGAATAATCTCATATCCTCAGCAATCGCATCTTGTCCGGATGGAGCAAGAACACTGAGTTCGACGAGGTAGCTTTGGGACATAGCTTCCATACTATCAGTGATCTTTCCTTGTACCATTTTAAATATTTTTGAGACTGTGACTTTCATTCGACCTTTTCGAAACATATATCCACGGACTATGTATTCAAAATCGAGCTTAAAGCCTAATTCTGATAAGAATTCAGCGACAGTATTGCTAGTAGCGATGTCTAAACTGCTTCGAATTAATGTTGGTCGAGATTTGTCTCCGATTTCTGTCTGGCCAATGTAGCGTAATTGCCAAGGCATTTCTGGATAATCTAGAGCTCTTCGAACTCGCAGAAGAAGAGGTTGCTCTTGTTGTTGCGGTGTTGATGGTCTGAAAGTTTTTGAAAAATATTATACTACAATTGCAAAACAAGTAACATTTAAAAATCAAAATCAACTTTCTGCGACTCTTACCTTCTAATACTAAAACACATTTCGTGATCGTGAAAAGTCTCTGGACCACTGTCCACATTATCGCACAATCCTCGTAGTCTATGTAATAAAACTTCAACTGCACTATCCAGTACAGAACCTTGCAAAAGATACTCTTGGTTCGGTATTATATTCGTTTTCATTGCGGCAGTCATGCTGTCCATTGCTGTAGTTATTGGAGCAGACATGATTCTCGTTAATTTCTGACTTTCCAGCAATCGACTTTCAATTAGATCACCAACAGATTCACTAGAAAGGTTTAAATGTATTTAAACAAATTTATACATTCAAAAAGTTGTGTTTTACACAATTGCTCCGAAATTTTCTTTCACACCAAGGTTAACATCGACTGACAAGTGACAACATTCAAATCCCCGCTGAGCCCCCCGAACCCCGTATACAGAAAAAAATTTCGGGGTGGTGGGGTTTTTTTATTTTTCATTTTGAGGGGGGAGCCCTTAATGCCCCACAAGGCTACTTTTCGACGGCCCTGAGACTGCTTACTGACTTTCCGTTGGAAGAATTCTGCCATTGGCTGAAATTTGATGTGCAATTCGATTTTGAATCTCGCGCGCAAAATGTTAACCAATGGCAGTATTTCTCTAGGGAAAAGCTAATGTGTGCTGCCATTGGTCAAAATTTGGCGCGCGATTCAAAACCAAATTGGCGCCAAATTCAAAATCGCCAAATTCAGCGCGAAATTTAAATTATACTCAAATCATCGTTTCCCAAATAAATGTTCCTAAACAGAAAATTTTTTGGGTTACAAATAATGAGGACATGAAATAAGATACGATAAATCTTTATTCCTAATAATAAACAATCAGTATACAGAGTCCAATGTACATTTATTTACATACTTTCTTTAAAAATTCCCATATAGATTTAATACAAAATTTTTAATTTGTTTTAAGAACGTCCCAAAATATCTTGATCTAAACAGTACTGTCCTAATGCTCCGGTTCGGAATAATCTAATAAAATGTTCTGCAGCATGCAAATAATGTGGTTTCGTAACCAACTGTCCATCATAATTCTTAATTTTTAACGTAATTCCTAAATTAACTGCTATTCGTCCAAGAACTTCAATCACATTTTCGCTTGGCTCAGGTAATCCTATTTTTTCAACGTACTCAAACCTTTCCTGATTATTTAACCAAAAAAGTAAATAATCCACCATTTTTTCAGGCCCTACTAAGTGATCGAGTAAACATCCTGTCAAAGATAATTTCATTCCAGCGTGAATATCACGGACTTCTGGGGAAAGAATTCCTGGAGTATCAACAAGATAAACATTCTCAGCAATTTTTACTCTATTCATAACTGATCGAGTAATTCCAGCAACTCCACCAACTTTAGAAGAATTTGCTTTCCCGATATGTCTGTTTCTTAAACGATTAATTAAAGAAGATTTCCCGACGTTGGGAACACCAATTACCATTATGGAAAATTCACTTTCGTGTTCACGATTGAAGCGATCCGACTCTAATATTAACTTTTTTGATAAGGGAAGAATGCTTTTCATCCCCTCACAGGTTTGATCTTTTAAATTTGTCAGAACAACGTTTTTTACGCCATCTCGATTCAATCGTTTAATTGCTGAGTCCATGTATTTCATGTCTGTTAAGTCCTTTTTGTTGAGAACAAAAAGGTGAGGTTTTATACCGCCTAGGGTGTTTTTTAATTCAATACAACGTCCTGATAAGGGAACTCTTGCATCATGAACTTCTATTATCAGATCGATGTTTTTCAAATTTTGTTGCATCTTCTTCAGACTTTTACCCATGTGGCCTGGAAACCATTGCAAGAAATCTTTATTCGTAACTTTGAAATTCTTACGAAAAGCGGAAGTTGCTATGCTTCCTATGGAAGTTGCCATTCTGGAGTCGAGCAAGTCGCTAAATATCTGTACAAAAAGAGTAAAAGATCAGATATACACAAAGATTACAAAAAAATTCAGTGACTTTTTTTTAAAAAAGGTTTTTACTTTAAGGGTGTTGGAGAGCCAAGTTCTAATCTAAAAATTCGATTTCTTCATTTTACTCAACAAATATTAAATTTGGAATTTTTTAGCGACAACATTTTTATCTATAATTTTTGAAGGCAGTTGAGTTTAAAATAAAACAACTGCTTTCTATGATTAAGAATTAGTTCGGCTTTTATTTTTAGAAAATTTAGGTAAAAATTAACAAAAATTAATTTACACTTTAAAATTCAAAAACATTTAAGGTTAGGTGAACTCTTTTGTCTTTACCCCGTTTACTCTTGATTATGTTAATTAATTAAAATGTTAAACATACATCAGAATTAAAAGTCGATATAAAAAACTACTTTTGGTATTAAAAAATTAACAAAAACAAACCTTATTCAAACGACTGCAAACCACAATGCAAACGATGCAAACTACAAAAACTCAAATCTTGGAAATATTTCAGGTATATTTCGTGGTTTCATATGGAAATTTTAGAAATTTTACAATTTTGCACTTACAGGTTAGGTTGAGTTGTTGACAGGCTTGACAGCTGATTTGTTTATATGTCTGGTTTATTGTTTCTTATAACATTTATTATGAATTTTAAAATGTCAGCAATTGTTAAATCGTGTCTAACTATTGAAACCATAATAGAATAATTTACAATTTTCATTAGTGCTGTAAAATATAAGTCACAGAACAACTGACAAAAAATTCATGCAAAATGTTGCATGAAATATTATTATCACTTTGGGGATGTTCTACTAGTGTTGCAGAGATTATAGAAGCTGATGTAAGTTTTAAACCTAAAAATTGCCCTAAACTTAAAAATTATGTAATTACAAAATATATATGTATAACATTTCTTGGAAAATACATAAAAAAAATGAGGGACAAAAAATGTGTTTCAGATTGAAGATACGAAAAAAAGTTTTCACCCTGGAGAAGGAGCATTAATAAGAAAGATTTTGAGCATAGTCAAAGAATGCAACAAGATAAGGAAATTCATTAAACTTTATTCGCCAGTTGGTGCACCGAGACGAAATAACAATGGTACTAAAGCATAAAACAGTTTCTAAAATGTTTAGTATAATTAATTTTCGAATAAATTTTAAATTGCCTTTTAATTAAAAATATTCGTCAATCTACAAAGAAATTATTCAATACTCTTTTATAATATAGAACCTGAAGCAGTTCATGGATTATATTTGAGAGCTCTTTGTAATGGAATGGACGAGGCTCTTGAGCCTTTTCGAGAAGAAATTATAGAAATGGAACAAATTGTACTAAATGATTCTCACACACCAGTTTCGATGATTCTTTGTCACTTGCAAAAGTATCTCTCCTTATTTTCTGTATTCAATGCAATTGTTTCCGAGGTAACACATTTTTATAATTGATCTTATTTTTAAGGAAATCAATATTAGTTTATATTTATTTTTCGTTAAATTATAATAATTAAAAATAAATTTTAGATTCAAACTAGGAAACTTTATGGATGTAAATTACTGCAGTGTGTACACCAACATTCGAATACAGGTGTTCCTGAAGTAAAAGTAGCTCTTGAAAAGTGAGTTATAATTATTTATTTCCGTACTTAAAAAATTTAATTTGAAATAATATGATTCTAGATTAAAAACCGAGATATTTTGAATTCAATATTTCAGAATAACACGTTGTATCCACGTCGTTTTCTACAAACATCTTATTAGTTGGCTTTTATATGGACATTTAGAAGATGTCCACGAAGAGTTTTTTATTCAAAAAAGGCCAGATGATACAGAAGATTTAGGTATTTCAGTCGAAGGGACAATTTCTAGTACTTCCGAAGTAAAATGCTCTAGTATGTGGAACTATGATTTAAAAGTAGACATGCTTCCTTCTTATATCAGGCTGTCTTTGGCTTCTAAAATTTTGGCAATTGGACAAACTATTATCATGTTTGGAAATGATCCGCGACAGAAAAAAGGTACAAATGTTTTGTTAGTTATTTTCCTTATTACTAGTTTCATTATGTTCAAATTTTTTCTAATATTAAGAATGTAAACTTGAACAGAATTTAGCAATGAAGTCAAACTGGAGAATTCAGTATGGGGCGAGAAAGAATACGAGCACTTTGAAAAGCTCCAGAGTCTGCAGATGGAAACAAAATTCAATGTCGTGGAATTTGAGAAAACTGTCGATAATTTAAAGCGATGTGTTACTGAGCATTTATGGCAAGTAACAGTGGAGGAAGCACAATTGATGCAACAGTTGAAATTAATAAAAGACTTTTATCTCATGGGGCGTGGCGATTTGTTTTTGGAATTTATCAGACTCACCACACATATTTTGAATAAAACCCCTACAAGTCACACGTCGAGAGATATTAATTTCGCTTTTCAGACGGCTTTAAGAAAATTGCAGTCCAGCGATGAAAGCGCTATGGACAGTTTTACTTTCTCAGTAACGATTCCTCCGACTGAAAGTGGTGCAGCAAATGCAGCAAATGACGGAAATGCTGTTAATAATTTTGACAAAGAACGGGAAGATCCTATCGGTAGAAAATAATTTTTAAAACATTTGTAAAGACAAAAGGTACCATAGTAATTTAAAATTATTTATTAATCGTGATGTTATTTTTTTAGAAAAGCGAGGGTGGGGCTTAATTGTTTTACAGTACAAAGTTGTTTGGCCCTTGCATTTACTCTTCAGTCCATCAACTTTAAAAGATTACAATTGTTTGTTTCGATTTCTGTTGAGGGTGAAGAAAACACAAATCAATTTATGGAATCTTTGGCGGGAGCAAGCACGATTCAAAAATATGTAATTACAAATTTTAAAAGATCATACTCTTAAATTGAAAGTCTTCATAAAAAATTCTATAATAATATTAGCTTTTTAACAAAATATGAATAGATATTGTTTATTTTGATTTTCAGAGAAATAAGCGTGATACAATTGCGCAATAATTTGATATTTATTGTGGACAATCTGCAGTATTACCTTCAAGTAGACGTCCTTGAAAGTCAGTACACGATAATGGAAAATACCATGAAAAATACACGGAATTTCGAGGAGATTCAGCGAGCTCATTCCGTTTTCATGGCTAATGTACTGTCTCAAACTTTCCTTCTGAATAATCATATAAAAAAGAAAAATCCAGTAAGTTCTTAAGAAACAAAATTTAAAAAATTTTTAATAAATTTCATTTTGATATGTGAAAATATCTTTAATCTCTTTTTTAGGTGAATCAACTGATACAACTTCTACTACGTCTTTGTGATGATTTCATTTTACAATCATCACTTTGGGACGTTGATAATTTGTTAGATACGGAGAAAGAAGAGCTTCAAAGACTCTATGATACACTCGAGAGTTTAATGGACTGGTTAACGAAAACCTTGAGCAAAGTTCGTTCACAACCAAGTGGAGAACATCTGGCTCAATTACTTTTAAGACTCGACTTCAACAGGTGGTTTAGTAAAAAATTATAAATAATCTAATCCCCACTTGAGTCTTTAAATTATATTTTAAAAATAGAAGCCATTACCATTGTAAAAATCATACTATTTTAGTAATTATAATTTGCTTGTGAACTTTAATCAATTTATATTTGTTTCAGTTTCACAATTAAACATTTAATTATAATTCTGACTAATCGTTTAAAAAACTGATCAATTTAATTTGATACTGAGATTATTTTCTAATAAAAACTAAAATATGAAAAAAAAAATCAAAACACTTTTAAATGGTCATATATCTTTTATTTCTTATCCGTCGTAATAATTAATTCACTAGAATCAAATATAAGCATTAGCTTCGTAACACGCTGAAGACATCGAAGCTACCTAACAATATACCCACACCTATACAAACACAAACCAATAAACAATAGTGTTTTTTTTTTACAGTTGACCGCTAAAAACCAAAAATAGTTTTCAAGTTGCTTTACACCAACGGCTGAGTATATTGTAGATTGGCTAGATCCTTAATTTATCGATTTACATTTCTTACATAACTTTTAAATAACAGCCAATCATGAAAAGCATAAGAAATTTCAGATTCCTAAAGCCTCGTAGAAAGTGCGATCGCTCATTAGATAATTTTTTATTTGTTCGATCAGTTATCCCAAATTCTGGCAAAACTTTGAATTTGAAATTCAACGTCTTTACTTTCAATTGCATCGCTCTTTTCTAAAACCATTCTCTTCAAACCTCAACGAAAAATACATCATTCTGTTATTTTTATGTACATGATATAACAGCTGGATACATATTAATAATATTTTCGTTAAGAGGAATGACACATTTTTACAGTTTTTTTAAGTGAAAAAATCACAGGTACTCACAATATATAATCGTTTAACTTCGATCATTCTCTTCAAATTAAACTACTTATTAACGAATCGTTTCTAAATAAGAAAAGAGAATACTTTGAAAATGTTTACAGTGAATGTATATTACAGATTATGCGATAGGTTGAAGAAACTCAGAACGTTCTGTGCAAGATTATTTCAAATTATTCTTCCTTCTATCTAGTTGAGACAAAATTGCAACCTTGCTTTGTACAATATTAAATTATTATAGTTTCCGTGCCTCAATAATATCTAGGAAAATGGACTAAGCTACTCAATTTTCTTATAGGAAACTTTCCTTTCATTGTTTTCCTCAATTTCTAATTTTTCCCTGTAGGTCTTTCTTCTGTTATAAATAATTGTTCGCTGTTCATGAATAGATTGTAACTTTGACTACCCTACAGTTTCTTATCGACTTAGAATCTTTACAGTACATATAATGACAATCGCATTTGATCAACAAACTACGATTTGGGTGATGTTTTAAATAAATTAGAGAAGACACGATTCGAAATACACACGAGAGATGTATTTTTTTAAGAAAGTCCAAGTCTTCGGAAGCAAATGCGAGTAAAGTCTCTCTTCATGAAACGTTGATAGTTTCAACGAGAAATTAAAATAATCGAGTAATCAATTAATCCGTAAAATAAAAACAATTGAATTCGAACAATTCTTTGTCCATTTGAAAAATTTTCAAGCTCTTAAGCCGAATTTCGTCCTCGATACTTAAAATAATAATCTCTTTACCAAGTCTCAAAATCCACTTTTTGCTCTTTTATTCCATCCGGCATGGAAAACCTCAAATTTGATGTAACGCAAATTAATTAAAAATGACTGAAAATAAATGAAAAAGGCGAAAAGTATTGAAAAATGCGCAAAGTATAAGTTAGTAGGCTTAAGGGAAAGGCACGGACGGTTCCCTTGGGGATCCACGTATACGGTATAAATTTTCCGACTTTTTAAACTAAAATCTACTCCTTATTTTTTATTGCACCAGTAAGGGTCCAGACTCCTATTTCTGGAAAAGTCGAAAACGACTTTAAGATTTTACGCACGGTACTCGTACGTTCATTGAATGCTACAACTGGAACATCTCGTCCTGTTGTTGCTGAAGTCTCTGCAGTGACGTCTTCACTCTTCGCCCTTGTGTCATCACAACGGTGGAAGGAAGACTGTGAACGTCGCCTGATGAAAATGAATTTACTAACTCGGAAGTCGGCACCGATGTGTAAGAATTGGAAGTAACTGGGTGAGAATTACGTAACCTTGCGATAGCTTTTCGTTTCTGTACGTAGGAATCATCACCTTCGTGACAAAATCTGGAAAAATCAATTTAACTGATTAGTTAGTTCAAAGAGAAAAAAATAAAATTAAAAGTAAGAGTGTTCGAATTTAATCTAGTTAGATGAATGAATAAAATAATTTACTGTAATTTCGAACAATTACTTTCCTTTGCATCCTTTTTCTTTTTAATTGAAAAGCCTTTAAATGCTATGCTTATAAAAAAGTCAACCTTTTTATTTGAAATTAATTATAATTTCTCACTAAATTGAAGGGCATTCTTGAATATTATATCGCTTTATTAACTTTATTTCAAGTTCTGTATAAATACTTTCACTCAACTGTTATTATTATATTACTATTGTGGTAGGAAAGAAAAGTTGAACTTGAAGCTTGAAAAGCAGCACTCGATAATTTTTGTCTTCTTCGTTCACTTGAAAAATTAATTCCTGGTATCTGTCTTGTTTTCACTCAAGTGCTTCTTCTACTGAGAGCCAATGTCAGATTGAGCATTTCTATCTTCTTCGAATAAATCAAATATGCTTCATTACTATCTTCATAAAAGTACAAAATTTTGAAGAAATTATTAATTACAGGTTTCCATGCACTTTATAATAAAATGTTAATCAGGGCCCGATACATTAATTATAAAATTTCTGTAAATATTATTTTTGGAATCTAAACGAAGATAAAAAATATTTGCAGAGTACAGTAAAAAATGGTTAACTTACTCACTGTTTCCCTGAGCGCGCCTGACTTCTTTCTTTACACTAGCTATGGACGAATCCATTCTTGCTAAAAAATCATCTGCCGAACTTTCTTGATCTAAGGACGAAGATATCGAAGACGACCTAGATGTCTGTAAAAATTAATATACTTCATTAAAAATATCGACCTTCTAAATTTACATAAGAAGTAACTTAAAACATTATTGCAACTCGCTTTAATAATTTTAGTATAATATTTTCTAAACTTACACTTGCAATAGTGTGATTAGACTCGGACTCAGTTGAAGCATCATTATTTTGCATAGATAAAGGATTATCCACAGGTACAGGGATCAATAAATATTCTCGCAAGAATAAGCTATCCGTTGCCCACAGTCTATTTGCTCTTCTAATCTGTTCCGTCTGTGGAAAGAAAGATTTATCTTCATAATGACAATTTAATTATAATTAAGAATTCTATCTACTACTAAAAATTTTTTAACGAATAACGAAATTTAAACTTAATAAATAAAATCTTTTAAAGATCATTTCCTGGAAATTACGCGTTTAAAAATAAGGATCTTTAGATTAGATGTAATCATCAGATTCTTTATCAAAATCATACGTCATGGACATTTGATAAACAAAGAATTTAGACAACTAAACATTCTTACGGCTGATTTAGATAGTTTTATAGCCAATAAGACAGTCTGCCAGCCAATAATGATATAATCGGAAAATGATACTGGATATAAAATGCAGTTGTGTAATACATTGTGTTACGCACGGCGTATAAGATACATATAACGCAAGATCTATTGCCATTTTAGTGCTTTATGAATATTCTAGAGCATAAGTAACTCAGAGGTTTATTATCTATATACTTATTACTCAATTCCAAAGGCGAATATTTTTATCGCTCTATTTAACAAGTTTACTTTTGCAGCTTTAAAATAATTTACAGATGGAGTGAAGAAAAAAATGTATGATTCAGAATATTTGAATGTATAAATTAGAATATATGTCAGAGTAAAATTTTATAAACAAATATATGATTCCTGTAAAGAAGACTCACATATAACTGTGCTTAAATATAAATTGCACGTTTTATAAACAACTATCTGACACATAGTTTGACTTCAAGAAACCAACATAAACATGCATGCATTTTTATTCTCAGAAAGCTTAACAGTTTAATCCGCTTTTTATCTTCTTTTATCATTACATCTAAAGCTAAAGCAAATATTTTATACAAAATAATCAATGAGAATTCATGTCAGGAAAAAAACAAACCTATCATTCTTAGATGGCAAATAAAATTAGTGATTGAAAGATCTTTTAACCTTTGAGTATAACTCAAGAAATTTATAATATCTATTGTATAACGACTTCCTTAAAAATTGTAAGCTGATTACGAGCAGATAAGTTTATTGTGATAAACAGAAGTTTCTAACGACCTCGGAAAAAGATCATTCAGTCGTGGAAATGTCACATGAAAAAAGCTTAAATATCTCTTCTTCTAAATTGCATAATCCAACAAAATAATCATGCAAAGGTGTAAAACCGAAGAAACAATAGCCGTAATAAATTTTATTTAAATGATTGCATTTTTTAAGAACTAATTAACTCTAAGTTGACAATTAATTATCCCAAATATATATCAAATTCATCAACAAAATAATATAAAGAACAATTCAATAGATAATATTCGAATAAAATATTTAGAAACTATACTGAGCTAGGTGTGTCCATTATTACTCCACATTTAGCATGCCCAGTGCGTAAAAATCATTGATTTACATTTACGAACTGACAGCTTTAAGGTTATGTTAAATTAGACGACTTATGCATTTACTTTCTACTTTTTATCATCTGACTATCACAAAAAGAAAATTCCTTTGTGAAAAAGGATATTCTCAATGTTATTAAAAGGAAAAAGCAAGACAAGTAAGCAGACAAAAGGCTTCAAATTCGCAAAAGAAAAATAATGAATAGAAAGTGATAGAAAGTGACATAGATTTAATTTTATACGCACCGAGACTCCGAATTTGAGTGCAATTCCTTGGAGCGTGTCTGTCTTTGAAACAGCATGTTTGACCAAGATTTCATTCTTTTTCATGTGTTTGGCCGTGCTCCCGTATTTTTTGAGCGCCTTTCCCGAGTTACGAATTGATCGTCGCTCTTCCATTTCATCGTCACCATATCGCTCCATATACACTAAATAAACTTTACCTCTGTCAACAATAGTCAAGGGGTCATCACGAGACAAGCACGGAGAACTCCAGAGCACTCACTAAACTAAACTAAATTATCAAGAAAAATTATGACATGACATGACTATCAAAGCGAAATGATCAACTCGCGGGGGGAGCCCTTGATGCCCCCCCCAGGCTACTTTTCGACGGCCCTGAGACTGCTCACTGACTTTCCGTTGAAGAAATTCTGCCATTGGCTGAAATTTGATGTGCAATTCGATTTTGAATCTCGCGCGCAAAATGTTAACCAATGGCGCGCGAGATT
>CAJFCP010000050.1:5212657-5246692 GCA_904066005.1 Synergus itoensis | reverse complement strand
AAAAATATTTCTGTAGTAAGTACCAATGAGATTTTATTTTACATCAAATGCACACTAATGTTAATGACATAAATTCGAACAGATTATTAATATTTCTTTAAATATAACTTACAATATATTCAGTTTTTAAAAATTTTAAATCTATCAAATTTCTGGATTTGAGGTTAATTTTCAAGCATTTTTGAAAGAATTTACATCAAAATAACAAGGCATTATCGCAAAGCTGCTATGTAATTTTGATCAATAACCTCTATAAGTGTTATTTGCCTCGTAATTCAACCTGGTATATTTTTCTCCCAGTTTTCCGCGTCCTTGATCTTGCTTGAATCCGTGACGTTGCAACGCATTTATACTAATTTTTAAAGACGCGTCACAGCGTCACTCCGGTTGAGTTGGTTGTTGCGACGTGGAGCATATTTTTTTGCAAAATAAAATTGCCGGTCTTCACAACTGAAAGGACTACATACATAAAACCCAATCAATGTCCTTGACCTTTTAAAGCGATTGAATACGTACAGATTTCCGATTTCGTCCGTTGACTCCCGAGAAGGAGACATAGCGGGATCATCCAGACGCAGGATTGCGAATCTTAACCGGAATGTGGTAACAACTAACAGGTTGCCTTGAAGCTCTAAAAAAATCTACAAAAAAAAACTACATAGCAATCTTCATCGACAGTACGAGCTCAACTTTGTTCGTGTTCTGATATCAATTGTGTAGTTTTCCTTTACACGTTCGATAAAAAACGCCTTTGTTTTGCGATACAGGATTCCCTTTTGATTCAAGATGGGATACCTGAAAAATATAGGCGCTGGAATTATTTATATTGGAGTTATTCTTGCCATTTTAGCTTTCGCTCCTGGACTTCCTCCAAATGCGAATTTCACCGAGTACAAGTAAGTAGAATGTTTAATATTTGACCTCTTTGACCCTATTATGTCTGTATCCTTTTTTGTCAAGTCATTCCATGGGTTTTCTGTAAATGAAGGAATCCCCTAAATAACACGGACCATGAGTAAATAATTTTTAAAAACTTAAAGAGAGAAATCGATACCAAAAAAGTGAATTTATAATATTAGTCTTAACAGTTGAACGTTAAGAATTCATCATACCTTTCAAAGCTTTCAAATTAGAGAATTGTGAAATATAAATTGAACATTTGATTGTGGATTGTGGACCTTAAAGAATGAATAATAATTCTTGATGAAGTGTTTTAAGGTAAATTATTTCCATAATAGTGAACAAAGAACAAACAATTTCTTTATCACTTATGTAATAAAGATAATGGACATGAGCTTTTCATGTTCCGTTTAGAGGTAATAAAATGAATTTTACTAACCATAAATTTAATAAAGCATTGTGCTTCAGAAGAAATAGAGTTATCCGTATTATGTGTTTAATTTTAATATTTTTAGAGCAGAATATTATTTTACTATGTATATAAAGGTATCATTTAAAATATTCCATAAAGAAAGAAATTAGTAATTTTATATTTTTCTTATTTTTCAGTATTGTATCGCCGAAAGAATTGACAGGCCTTTTGAGATTAAATGACCGATTAAATAATCCAGAAATATTATTGAAAGGAAAATTACATGGCCCTGAAGCATTCGCATCTTATAATGGAGAACTTTATACCGGCCTCCATGGTGGTTACATCATTAAAATCAAGGAAAACGAGGAAGTTATCCCTATCGTCAAATTTGGCAAAAAATGCGGTAAGCTGAAATATTTTAATGTTATAAAAGAAGAAAAATTAAATGAAATTAAACCAGAGAAGGATTAATTGTAATATGTAAAAACATTTAAGTGAGACTTGATAAATTCTTGAATCATCTCAAAGTGAAAATCCTTTTCGATTCTAATTCGTACTCATGCAATAAATTAAATAATGTATGTATTTATAGAAGGTGACTGGCAGGAACATATCTGCGGTAGACCTCTTGGTCTGCAGTTCAATAAAAAAGGGGAACTCTTTGTGGCAGATGCGTATTATGGAATTTTTAAGGTCGATGTAACCTCAGGAAAATATGATAAAATCGTCGATATCAAAAAACCAATTGAAGGCAAAGCTCCAAATATCGTCAACTCTTTGGAGGTCGCAAGTAACGGAGATATTTACTGGACTGATTCCAGTAGTGAATTCGCACTAAACGATGGAGTATACACCGTTCTTGCAGATCCAGATGGAAGGTAATACACACCTTTAAAAATTCAGTACTTAAGTTTAATTTTTAAATAATACCTGTAAATTATTTCAATATTATAACTACATTATAAAATTATTATTTCAGACTTTTGCGCTACAACGCTAAGACAAAAAAGAATGAAGTCCTCGTGAAGAACCTCGGTTTCGCCAACGGAGTTTTCTTGAGCGACGAAGAAAGTTTCGTTTTAGTAATGGAAACTTTAACATCTCGTATCACAAAGTATAACCTAAAGGGACCTAATGCAGGAAAACAAGAAATATTCATCGAGGGACTTCCTGGTTTGCCAGATAATGCACACAGCGACGGTCAGGGTGGAATTTTGTTATCACTCTTCTCCTACGCCGATGCCCAAAATCCCGCGATCTTCCAATCCCTGATACCGCATCCAAACATCAGAAAAATGTTTGTTAGATTCCTTTACATTTTAGAAGCACCCTTCAAAGTTTTACAGACATACTATCCAAATTACTACGCCGAAAGAATCATCCATTATATTGGCCATTTCGGCAGCGTTGCTTTCTTAGGGTCAAAATATTCGACGGTTCTCCGAATCAATCCCAATGGAAAAATCATCGATGTTGCTTATGGAACTGATGGAAAATTATCCTCTATCAGTTCTGCATTCATTTTCAAAGATCATTTATGGCTGGGTTCACCGCTTAATGACTACGTTGCTCGAGTAGAGCTCAAAAAAGCGTTCCCTTCTTTAGCTTTGATCCAAAAACCAACTGGCACCGTTAAAAATGCTAATAACATTCCGGAAGAACCTAAAAAGGCTCAGAAGCAATTTGCTGAAGAGAAACCCAAAGTAAAGTCTGAAAAACCGAGCGGCACTGATGCCAAAGCTCAGAAACAAGCCAAGACTAAATCGTAAGCAAGTTTTTTTTATTGATTTTCACGATTTCCATAAGGACAATTTTTCTTTTTGACATTCCAAAGCTATTCTTACTTTTAAAAGATCAAATAAGTCTCGAAAAATGAGAAGTAAGTGTGTTAGAAATATTTTAAACAATTTGAAATTGAATTCAATGTCGAAATTATTTTTTTTTTAATTTTTTAAAACTATTATTTTCACAATAGAATTTTATTGTCTGACAGTGAAATTCTATATTAGAATATTAGAATCTTTAAATATAAGATTTAATATAATTTTTTTAACTGTGCACAAGTGAAAGAGTGAAGATTGGCAGCATAAGAACTGACTCTTGTTAAAGTAAAGTTTATAATTATTGGAATGTATTCTTAAAGGGCTGTTATAATGTTCAACGAATTAGTTTTATAGTTAATATCCTGATAGGAATTAGTCAGATGCACAAAGTAAACATGCGAAATACTAAAAGTGCGATTGTGTTCAAAATAAAAAATTCGTTTTGTTTATATGACCAGTGATTAAATAGACAGCTTTAGTCTTTTTCAGTATATATATACTGCATATAGTTTTTGTTTGGACGAAAAAAAATATTATTAATTGAAAGAAAATACTTAAGAGTCCAGAGAATGAATTACATTATTGTTGTTTTACTTTTGTATTTTTGAAATATATATTATATGTGGCATTTGGCCAAATTTAAGTGAATTTTTCATTGTTTCAATCATTCCGCTTATTTTATCATTTTATTTTTACTATACAATTTTTACAATTTACAAATCTAGAAACAAAAAAATTGAATAACAATACAAAGAAATGTAAAATAAATAAATTTATTTACCTGCTCAAAAATGGCAGCATCAATACTGTCTCGATATACGAAACATAAGCCAATTGTGTTTTAAATATTTTTAAAAGAATACCTACTTATATGATATTCAAGAGTTTAAAAGTTTCAGCCAATCGACTTTTGCGAAGAAAGGGTGTCTTTTTATTTCCGGAATCGTCAAGCGCTCATTTGGCTGATGTTTAAGAATCTGGAACAATATCGTAAATTTTTTATAAGGAGAGTAAGTAAAGGAGGATGGAATTTCAAAAATAAAAATTCTTACACTGAGTAAAAGTGATTTTGCATTTTCCGGAATTTCATCTGGAATATTGATCGTGGAATGTGAATGAAATTCTCCGGAATGTTTTGATTGGAATTTCTGTAAGATGTAAATTTTGTCATCAATTTATATACATATATCAATTTCTTTTATTTTGGAAGCTTATTTAAATTTAGTACTTACGAATCCCGTAAAGAGTTCATAAAGCAAAATGCCGAAGCTCCAGATGTCGACAGAAGTCGTTGTCGTAACTGGAGGTGTAAAAGAGCACAATTCAGGTGCAGAATAAGGTTCCTTGAATCTTAGTAAATTCAAGTCATAACGAGGTACGATGTAAGTCATGATTGCACTTCCATCTTCATTAATTAAAATATTGTCAGGTCTTAAATGAGCTACTATCACGTCTTGTTGATGAAGCGATTCCAATGCCACTAATATTTGTGCAGCCCATAATTGAAGAACATCCGCAGGAACATTCCACAAAGCCTCTTGTTCGCCTTCCACACATTCTACTTCCGTCCCAGTTTCTAATTTATTTTTAAAAATTGATTGTTCAATCGCTAACTTGTCCTTTACATTTTCATAAAGTTGTGCAACTCCGTCGCATTCACGCTTAAAATTTTCATCGCCTGCCATCGTAGACAAATAAAATTTAAAAGTTTCTACGTCAGATGCGTTTAGTGATTTGCTTTTAGATAAATCTAACTCTTTTTTTAATTCCAAATCTTCTAAATCACAATTATTTTGTTCAGACTCTTCTACAAGTTTTGGCGAATCAGAAATTTTAGATGAAGTTAGTTTCAGGTTTGTTATAGTACTTTCAGTATTGTAAAGCAACTGTTGAGATTCGTTTAATCTAGAGGCAATGGAATTACTTTTTTTTAAAGTCGCGTTAATAGATAAAAGTAACTTTTGTGCATTTTCTACTAATTGCGTGGTGTGAATATCACTATGACTAGAATTTGAGGCAAGTTCTGGTTTATCTAATGTTTCAGAGTCACCTGAAATGTTTATTTGGAAAGTGATTTCATTTTTAGCGGTTTCTTCTTGTCTATCGAGTTCTACGTTTTCGCGTTTAAGTTTCTCTTTTGAACACATGGACCTATTGCATCCTTTCTCATGGTTAGGCTGAATTACTGCATCACAGCTGAAAGATCGAGTGTGTCCTTTTTTACAAGAGTAAGATCCTTTATTCGGTTTGTAGTGAGACTTTATAAAGTCCCATAATTTACCTCTCCTGTAAAGTTGAAATAAGGATAAGAACACAACATTTTAGAATCAAAATTTAAAATAATGTACATTGTTAATGGTAATTCCCCTACCTGATGTATTGCAACACGAGAAATACAGTCGAATCTGTTTGAATGCAAGCATGTAATTGAACCATATAGGGCACTTTTCCACGTAAAATAT
This sequence comes from Synergus itoensis, assembly GCA_904066005.1. Taxonomy (NCBI): domain Eukaryota; kingdom Metazoa; phylum Arthropoda; class Insecta; order Hymenoptera; family Cynipidae; genus Synergus; species Synergus itoensis. Next base: position 5,241,092 of record CAJFCP010000050.1, on the reverse strand, counting down.
AATGACTAATATCCTTATTGCTCCCTTCTGGCATTTCTATTGTCTAAAATTAATGATTACATTTTAAGATTATATTCCCAAGAAATCTAATTTAAAAATGACCTCAATCAGCTTAAATTACCATCTCACCTTAATTATCCTAATAAAGCCTCGCAATGCATCTTTGACTATCATGACCGATTCGATCAATCCAAGAACTTTATAATTCTTCAGTTCACTTACAGATTTATTCAATACTGATATGTTACAATTTAGATGCCTATTATACAATTTCTCCGCCCTCTGCAAATACTTTCTAATCTTGTCCTTAATCGTAGCTTTTCTCTCCACGTCTGAATCAGTTTGAATTCCATTCATAAGATTAGAAATCCCTAATTTGTACTGCGTAAAGGCTTCTTCGTACTCTGCTATTGCCTCGTGTCGAAAAGCAGCACTCATGTGAGCAGCTGCGATTAAAATATATTGAGTTGAATCACTATCTGCCTTGAGCAAGTCGGATCCATCATGAATTATGGTTACCTCTTCTTTAATCGCTTCTTGTGCATAAGCCACACCATTCGACATATTTTCATGATTTTTATTGCTATTTTGATTTCTCTCATTCTCAGTACTAGTTGGAACTTCTCCCTTCTCGTGATTTTGGGATTTTAAATTATTTCTAGAAACCGCAGGTCTTGCTTGTTCAGTACAGATAAATTTACGGAAGCCTTTTGCAAGACTCTGTGAATTTCGGAAAGATCTTCGAAGTCTTTCTGGATTTGTTGTCGTAGGGGCTCGATCGTCTTCGGAGGTGTCTGTACTTATAGATTGAGAACAGTCAAGTAAGTGGTGATCCAGATGACTACTTTCGAAGAACTTGACGAAAACGTCGCTTGAATAGAGAGCTGGTTGTTTCGCTATGAACGTTAAAAGTCTTAAAGCACATTCTTTTCTCTCATCGATCACTTCCGTCTCGAAACGGCCGAAAAACCTTGGTTTTGGGAATGTTGGAAAGGATTCCTTGCTTTGAAGACTCGAGTGTAAAGTACTGAGTGCTGAATGCAGTTTTCGAAAATCACTGTATCGTTTCCAAACTGACACTTTTGATATAATCTCTGGCGATGTTTTCAAAAACATCTAAAATTAAAAGAGGACAATAATTAAAAGCATATTACCTATTACGTCTTTAAACAGATTTAAAAAAATACAGACAGTAACAATTAATAGAACAATGGCAATTAGAATTAGAAGGCTTTTCAAATTGATATTCCAAAATTTAGAAAATTCAAAAACATATATTGTTTGTCTAAAAATAATTTCTAATTAGAAATTATATATTGGCATGAGCTATGTTATTAGAAATAACAAAAATCAATAAACTTACGATAGACGTCACTTTGTAAATCGTAAATCCCCTTTTGTGACGATCTGTTTCTGTGATGACAAATCGTCTCACCCATTTATCTTTTACAGGAGGCATTGTTAAAACGGTTAAAACCCTTAAAAATCACCTGTTCACACAAAAACACATTTCAAATTTTGATATCTTGACAATTGACAGCTTAAAATTGAGGTTATGTTAGTAAGATCGCGAGTGAAATATGAAGTGTAATTTATTGAAAGGACACAGTTTTCAAAGCGAAATAACACTTTTATCCGTAATCCATCTTTCTGATTACGTGTTTTTTTATCACAAAAGTTATCTTTGGTAAAATGTGGGTCTATTTTTGACAATTTTGACGTTTACATATTACAGTGGCCTCGTACTCTACCCCGTACCCCCGTACTGGAGCCCCGTACTCTATTGCGCATGCGTCGCACTCGATATCTGATTGGTTGCTATTCGCGCGCAATTTGAAATGCTAAAAAATATTATGCATTTCAAACTGCGCGCGAATAGCAACCAATCAGATACCGAGTGCGACACCAGTGATTGGTTCCCTCTATAAAAATTTCTTTTGGAGGCAGCCAATCAGAAATTGTGTATTCTTCTGTATATTATCTGTGATTCGAGCATTTTTGAAATTAGGTTGAACGAGCTTCCTTCTTCGAATAGTTCGAATTCTTCATTTGACTGTTACAAAAGCTTATCTTCTAATAAAATCCCCAAAGAAGAAGAAGAAGAAAAGCTTATCTTCGTGGTGTTTTACGATGTTGTTTCCTGAATTTGTGAATTTTTCGCAGGAAATCTTTGTATAATTTGAAAAGAATTATATTTGTAAGAATATAATCTGAAAGAGTTTTGTTTTCCATAATGATGATTTGATGATATATAGTAAAAAAGTGAAGTTTTGGTTGTTTGTAAACGCGTTGATCACGCTGGTGACGCCCGTGACCCCGGTGAGTTTGGTTATGTGAAGAATTTTTATCAATTATCGCCAACTTCTCCGTGATTCCTGTACGAAAGTATTCTCAGTGTAGATATTAGAAAAAGAACCGCGGTTAAAATGTTCGTGTTCGACGTTTTGCACAAGGAGAAAGTTTATCAGATTATTGTGAGCGACCTAAGAAGCTTTGGGGTTAAGTACCGCCACAAAAAGAATGCAGTCAAAACGGATAAGCCGGGAAGAAATGGAAAACTCCCCCACAAGGTAGAAATAAGATAAAATACTATTAAACTCATTTTATTTTTCAAGCTAAATTTTTGGCTCAAAATGGATTTAGTCTATCTTTTAAATAATAATTGTAGATGCCTTGAAAAAATTGTATACTATATAAAGATCGCAAAAGTTAAAACAACAATAAAAGGATTATATTAATGATAATTATCCTGTAACTTCAATTTTAAATATATTTTATCCTAAATGTAGAAAATAGCGTATATTTGTTTTATTACACAAAAAATCGTATATTCTAATATTTTTTATTAATACTGTATTTAATAATTTCAACAGGTCTTCAAAACGGCTTTATCAGCGCTTTCACTGGATCTAGTCAATTTATCGTCTGGAGCGATTGTCCACGTTCCAATCTTCGTTAGTCAAGCATCCTCTTATCTTCTACAACACATCGATCTCGAAGGAATATTCAGAAAAGCTGGTTCCAAAACTCGACAAAGAGAGATAATAATTCGAGTGGACAGCGGCGGTGCCTTGGCAGACAAGGACCACGGCATTGATGTCGCAAATTGCTTGAAGACTTTCTTTCGAGATCTTCCTGAACCTCTAATTCCTTATGCATATCACGATTTGTTTGTACGTTGTGTTATGCTTAAGAAAAATCGAGTAGAGGCTTTGCTTTTAGCTTGCCTGATTTTACCGCCTCTTCATCTGAATACTTTAGCTTTTTTGATGGAATTTCTAAAAAAAGTAGCTTCGTACGAGGAGCTTAATAAAATGGGGTTTGCCAATTTAGCCACAGTTATTGGACCAAATATCATGCCTTTAAAGGAATCTACCATGGTTGCGGTTCAATCTCGATTAGATACACACCTAATAGTTGTACAGGTGAAAATCAAATTTATCAAAATTCTCGAAAACTATTAGAAAGTTCAGAAATATATATTTAATTGTTTTTGTTAAATTCGTTTTAGTTATTGATTGAAAATGCTGAAAAAATCGGTATCCTGCCCGATCACGTGGCAGAATCAATTTCACCTGAAATAGTTGGAAGTGTGGAAAATGAGCTCGATCGATCCGATTCGATTTTAACGAGAAGTAAGAAGAAGAAGCATCGTAGTGGAAGTCTCACACGTAAGCCCCATCTCAGTGCCTCAAATATCAATCTAAGTATGTTTGTAACTAATTTTCCAATCTAATTCCTAACTATAAAACTTTCCTAGTTTGTATAAGTTTGTGCTTGTCTTCATTTAACGTAACATAACATATCTATAAGCTTAACTAACGAATAAGTGACTAACAAAAACAATTACTAAAAGCGAAAATAAGCATGAGTACTAATTTTGAAGGATATTAATTTAATGTTTCTAATTGAACCTTTTTAAGTGTACTTAATCGTGGCTGTCTTCTCATAATTTTTTTCTAATTTAAAATTCTACTCTACTACTTATAAGTTTGACTTGGTAAGGCCGATTTTTAAAATTTGTTTTTAATCATTTATAGGGATGTTGAGTGGTTTGAAGAAAATAGTAGGTAAAAATAATTCACCACTAGACATTGAACCGATAAGCGATTCGTCCAACTCGGGTTTTTTATACACTCCATCTCTCAAAACCGGAAAAAAGCGGAAAGTGATGGAAACAGCGATGGATGAGAATGTTAAGAAGAAGTAAGGATTCCAAGTATTCTAGTGCTTGATTTTTCATAGTCAAAAGTTGTAAAAAAGTGTTGTATATGCATGCTTGATTTAAGTGTGGCTCTTAGTACTTGCACAATATCCTTGCACAGTGATTGAAATATTACTTTTCAATTTGAGGCTTCAGTTCTTTCAGTATATTCGTTATTTTGTATTATTTTATTGTTAAAATTTTCCTGATAGTATTTTTTTTCTAAATTTTAATCATTGCTCCTCGCACAGCACACAATACGCGCTATATTAAAGTTTCTGATCGATTTGCAGACAAGATTTACTGAAAATCATGCCTGAAAGATCCTCTCTACGTTCACGATATATTTTTTTTCCCCCAGATAACAAAAATCCAAAATATGTAATGCATGGTTTGGTTTTATAGAGAGACCTTCGCCAAAAATCCTACTAGTATTTATGACAAAGGTTATAGATAGAATTTATTTCAAACTGAAACTGTTTTTAAATCCTCGCACCTTTTTCATTTCCTGTAGCCCCGTAAAAGACGGAAGTCCAGTTCAAGTATCCAAACTGCAAAAATATTTATCAAATAAAGTTCATACAGAAATGTAAGGATTCCCTAGACAAAAGTTCTTCATATAATTAAGGAGATGGATAGAAAAATATCCTAAAGATAAACAAATTTTTCTTTAAAGAAGGATGTTAAAAAAGATTCAATTTAACTTATTAATCTATCCATTTTTTATTTTTATAATCACTTATTTTAAATCAAGATTTAAACTGTAAAATAACCACGTCCTTAATTCTAGGAAATCTTTCGAAAAAACTGAGAAGACCAAGAAAGTGAGACTTAGTTTCGATCGATTTGTATCACGAGGTAGACAAGTAAGTCAATTTTTAACATTAAAGTTTACATATGTAATTCGACAAAATTAATTGATATAAATATGAGTTAATAATAACCCAAAGAATTGCTTAACACATTAAATGAATTACTTGTATAAAAGTTTTTTATTCAATATTTTACAGAAAACTGTAGAAGCAGAGAGCATGACAGATAAAGAGCAAGTAAATCCAACTAGAAGAAGTTGGAGCGTAGCTAGTCGTCTATCCGAATCAAGAAAGAAGCGTCGAACCATAAGCGACGAATCCTTGCATCGTCCTCCTCCAGAGAACAAAGCCGTAAAATTGAATTCTCAAAAGGAATACGACGAAGTATTCATGGACGCCAATGTTAACTTATCAGACGTTGGTGGCGAGCATGTCTTGCGTGAAGTCAAGAGACCTAAACGAGTTCCGGTCCGTTCCAACAGAAGAAGCTCCGACATTCACGTTCCTAACAAATCCTGCAGAGATCTCGGTTCCAATTTACCTCCTGCTCACATGAACCAATATATTTCCAATGACGAAACATCGCTCGAAAGTTCTTCAGTGAATGAATTGAAAGATTGTGAAGAGTACGTCAAGATTCCAAAGAGTGAGTACGAGGAAATAAAAAGCCGAGTGTCAGCTATCGAGTCCCGAATTTCTCAGGAGTTTAAATGCATTGCCAATGAATCAACGGATATTTTAACTACGCATTCTGCTAATAAAGTGCAGAGTGAATACGAGAAGACTTTGGAAGAGGCTAGCATTGGAAATATAATGAATGCTGATCATCTTGCGAAACGACTAGGGAAAGAATTAAAAATTAGGAGGTCTAGCGAACATAAGATCATTAGATCGCCGAGTGCTAGGAAAATTGGTATTATAAGGAGGAGATCTCAAGAGAAACCAGTGAGGTATTGACAGAAATTTTGTTTTTGTGAAACTTTATATAGATACTTGAAAATTTAACAACATTTTTAATTTTTAATTTTTGTTTTTGTAGCAAACGAGTTAGTCGAACAGCTTCTTGGCACATTTCCGATAGAAGAGAACCCCATTCCTTGAGACGAACGACCTTGAAATTAAATAATTTCTACTCAAATACGAATCTAAACAACAGAGTGAATAGCATTGACTACCCGAAATCGGAAGAGGCGGGTACGAATTCAATGGGAGCAGATACATTCTGCAGTAAAGAAACAAATGCAAGACTGAACTATTTACAAGAACAACTAACTACTCTCATAACACACACAGCGGAACATACAAAAGGATCGTTGAGTGACGAAGATTTTAACTCGATTGATGATGAAGTTTTCAAACCTAATACAAATAAAATGAACTTAAATGTTAAGAGAGCATCTTCCTTCCACGGAGGTGAATTTATTAATAATTCAAGGTACTTCAACGAGAAGGTAAAAGAACTAAAGAAATCGAATAGTCAGCAGAATGTTATTTTCAATAACGAACCCCTTGTGGCAGAGAATGTACCTTCGGAGGAGCAAAACAAGGTCATTACGTGGAAAGACGCTGAAAAGTAAGTATTTCTGTAATAAGAACTCTAAGTTAGTTAGGTTTGGATAAATTAAAATTTCAGTGTTCAAATTTAACTAATTATAATATTTTTTCTTCAGATATTTCAAATCCGAAGGTCAAATTGCGACATCAGTTCCAGTAACGGGTCGCGCATCTGTAGCAAAACTGCGTACCCAAAATGCCGGAATGGTTTTAGCAAAAGCGAAGCTCTTCGATGAAACTAAAAGAACTTCTAGTCACTCGGAAGTCTTAACAGAAAGGAGAATCATCCAAAATCAAGACACCAACCGAAGACAATCAGCTAGACTCAAGGGAATCAAGAGTCTAGACTTGGACGTTACCGACAGTCCAAGACGTCAAGTTCTTCGAACAAAGAAAAGTATAAGTCCCAAAAACCACAATGCCAAAATTCGTATAACAAAGACCCCGAATGCGTCACCAGTTATCAAAATGGAACTAACATTCGTTCCAAGACAAGAAACACCACTGCATAGAAAACATAGTGACAACAAACGCACACCGAGTTACCAAAAAGAAAACAAGAGCATGAAAACCCCACCAAGCAGAAAAAATTCCACGATATACCAGGAGTCGAATCTCCACCTTCATAATCCTGATATAAACTATAAGACTCCTCTTATTAAGAAGCCATTAACGGTTAAGACTCCTAAGAGTGCAAAGTGTTTGGCTCGAAGGCCAACAGTCGAAATACGAAGAACTCCTTTAAAAGCAATTGGACCACTCACAACTCCTAGACGCCAGAGTCCCAAGAGTATTTTGAAAACAACTCACCTGAGTAGTAGACGTTTCAGTTAGGTGTGAAGTCTTTAGATAAAGTCCATACTTCACTCTTTCTATTATTGATGCGTAAGTTTACTTAAGAAGCTAAACGATGCTTCAGTGTGATTTTCTTCTTTAAAGCATATTATATTTTTTTGATACTAAGATTTAAACAAGGGTTTTTCAAAACTAAAAACGAAAAAATGGAAAAGATAAAATTAACGCTCTGACAATTTCTTTCACTATCATTAAAAAATATAAAATATGAGAATTTGGGAATTCTTGGTCTTAAAGTTCTTTTTCTAATAGAAATTTAAATAACTTGAACGGCTCAAATTATAAAAAATATTTAAATATTTTATTGGTGAAGACGTTTCTTCTAAAAGAACAATTTTCGAACTATACTTGTTGCATTCTGTTTTTTTTGTATTTTTTATTTTTTTTCAATAGAAGTTGTTAGAATGGAACTTAAAAAAAATTTGATTTTTGTGTTTCGACTTTTTTCGCCGGTTATCGCATTTGTGAATGGAATACATTCACCATTTCTTCACAAATCGGATATCAATCTACGTGTGTTGTTGTACGTATATTTATAGAACAATAAGTCGTGAGATATATATTCTTAATGAACAATAATTTATTTACAATCTTATAGCTGCAACTTTTTTCCTCTTACATTATAATTTATACTTTATAATTATAATATTTGAATCTCTATGAATTATAAATTGTGTTCTAAAATCAATGGTATGACTCGTGGATAAGATTTGATTAACTGCACTTGGGGCATATAATTTTCCTTCTGAAAAAGAAAGATATTTTTAAAATATAGAAGTAGACAGTAGAAAAAAAGCTAATATAAAATTATTATCACCTCGAATATATGCTTATAGCTCCAGAATGATTAATGTGCCTCAGTCTTCGCCAAACCTTGTGATTTGGATTCACTTTTCGCATGACTGTTTCACAACACTTTCGGGATATTGAGCCACGAAAGCCTATTCTCTGGAAAATTCTATTTCGTTCATGTAAAATGTAAGGAGTTTCATCGTTCTTATCCAACCACCTTTGCAAACGTCTACGGAGATCATCGTCATCCTCTTCCATATCCAAAGCCAAATGCCTAGAAAGCATACCAAATTTACATTTTACTTTGAGGTATAAAAAACTATTAAATCTTAAAAATAAAATTATACTCTATTTATACAATCTAATACATAAGTCAAATTAATGAGAAAAAATGCATACTTACAGAGCAGCCATAAAATGGAGAAAAGTATATTCTTCCACTTCGTAATCTGCTCTTATAAAGTAAATAAAAACCATCGCTATCAGGTAATTATCCGCGATACGACAGCATTTGTCGTACCTTAAAAATTGATTAAGATCTTCATCTAAAAATGGAAAAATAATTTCATTTTAATACTTAATTTAAATTCTATGAATAATGTTTTCTCTAATTTATTGATTGCTTCAAATAAAAATGATTAATATAAGAGGATAAAATAGTAATTAATTTAAAACTAATGAGAAATAAATAATTGAGCAATTATTTATATTATAGGCCTTCAGGTTTAAACAAGTTCAAGGAAAATGGCAGTCAGTCTAAAATATAGAAGAATACGTTTTGAATATAGTAAAATGATAAAACAATCATTATGTACCTATAATCTTGAAAAAGTTCTCCACCTGCCAAGGTTTGATTTTAAGAACTCTTTTATTGATCCCCGAATCATCAACCAAGTAGGATTTAAAATTAAAATTGCGATTCATTGTTTCCCAAACGCTATACATGGCTTTGCCGACAAGATTGAGAGTCATTTATTTCAAATTAGAAAAATACAATCAAAAAGCAAGGTTGTATTATCCAAAAACGTCGATTATGTTCTTATTATACAATAGCACTTTTTTAAACAAACGGGAACCCACTTAAACTTAATCACCTCTCAACAATTAAGTTTTAATAATCAAGAATCATCCCGTAAACTATCTCTTTTGAAAATAATAAAGAACTTGCGCATGTGCAAAAATGGGGAGGTTGCTTTGACCAATCACGTTGCACCGTTTGTCCTTTCTGATGAATTTAAAATTTGGACGGTTCGATGAACGTTCGATTTTTAAATCTTTTAATTGATTTGGTCAATAATAGTACAAAATTTAAGCTGAATTAGATAAATTTATTCTTACTTGGTTGATATCGGATTCAGATTCTATAAAATAAAATTCAAGATGGATTCTATATAAGAATTTGTTCAAAATGTTAATATTGCGCGCGAATCAGCCAAACGACACGTATGTGTCATGTAGTTCAAAAAATTGCCGCGCATTGCAGCGCCGATTTGCAGTTGTCAAAACGTAAATTTTCGGTGCGATAAGTGTCAAAAAAATAATTAAAAAAGCAGCCTCTCGGCTGGAAAAAAATCTTTAGAAAGAAGATGAGGACGGCAGGCATAATGCTGATCAGCATCGCTCTCACGAGCGCTGTTATCGGCAATGCTTATTATCAAAAGAAACAATTTTATCCCTCCGTGGTCTACATAACCAAGTCCAATCCCAGTATGGCTGTAAGTTTTTCATGATTTTCACATAGCTTTACATCCTTGACCTCTTTTTAAATATTGCCATTGGATTTTTGAAGATTTGTGCAATTTACTTTGTATCTTGATTTTATATCTGATTCCTAAAATTAAGTGATAAGTTGCGATAAAAATTGGTTGACTTCAACCATATTCTAGTATTTAGTCAGAGGAAAAGAGATTCCAGAATGTTTTTCTTTATCTTGTTTACAATGTTTACATCATTGAGTAAGTGAGGTATCTGTATATAAATTTAGAGAAATTGAAAGAATCGTATGAATTTTACTTCCAAGTTTATTATTTTTTTTTTATGAGTATTCATGGTTGTTTTGCATTATAGTTTCAAGAGTTGTCTATTATTCTCTAATTAGTGTCAATTATTTTTTAACTTTAATGCCTTTGAAACAATATATTTTATCGATTTACCTTAAAACTTTCTGTTATTAGGTTGATTGTCTTCGGTGAAGTTTTATATCTCAATCTCATTTATACTGTTTTATCTTACATGATTGATAAAGCAAGTTATAAATCTTCATGCCGATGACTCTTTTTATGCATGAAAATTAACATTGTAGTTTTTTGGTGAATAATTTAACTTTTTCCAAATTAACTTATATCTTTTTTTTACAGGTGATTTATGTACAAGGATTGATACTTGTGTTTATGATGAACACATTTTTAAGAAAAATATTCTTTGGAAATTTAAGAGCAGCCGAACTTGAAGTAAGTAAACCAATTTCCTATTTATCGATTTTACTTCAGTTAATTAAATTCTGGAAGTCCGAAAAAAATTATCCTAAATTTATCCTATAAGAATACAAATTTATTTTTTTGAACAAACTACATTTTTTTAATGAAATTACCTTTTAAATTAAAAAAGCACTTTTAATAACGTTTGATAAATGGATTATAAAATAAATACATTTGGGCCTCTGATGCAAAAACTACTAGAACGTATCTCTCGCATTGCAAGCATTTTCTGAAATCCTTAATGAAACAAATACTTTCAGCATTTGGTCGAAAAAGTTTGGTACGCCGTAACAGAAACGTGTCTAGCATTTACAGTGTTTAGGGACGATTTCAGTCCGAAATTTGTCGCTTTATTCACACTCTTACTATTTCTCAAGTCTTTTCACTGGCTTGCTGAAGATCGTGTAGATTACGTAAGTAACTTTTCGCTTCGAAGTAAATGAAGTCTTTTTTCAAATAAATATAATTAGTTTTTTATGGTGTTTTTTTATTCGATATTGTTATTTCAGATGGAAAGAAGTCCTGTAATAACGTGGTTATTCCATCTGAGAGTGGGAACATTACTAGCTCTTTTATTTATTATAAATGTGACGATGTTTCAATATGCCTACAGTTCAACGGTTGCAAAAGGCGCCTCGGTGCAACTTGTTTTTGGTTTCGAGTACGCGGTTTTATTAACTGTAGTTTTGAATATTACTATTAAATATATTTTGCACACGATCGACCTGCAAAGTGAGAATCCCTGGGACAACAAACCAGTCTTCCTTTTGTATACGGAGCTCATAATTGGACTGATGAAGGTAAAATATAAGAATTATAAATGTAACCTTTACAATATGGGGTAGGAACCTTGACTTAGGTTATTTTATATTTCTATAACTATTTCTATGATATACAAAAATTAAAGCATTTTAACATTGTTTCCAGGTGATATTATATGTTGGTTTCGTTACGATAATGATTCGAATATATACACTTCCGCTATTCGCTTTCCGACCGATGTATTACACCATGCGAAACTTCAAAAAAGCGTTCCACGACATTGTCATGTCTCGTAGAGCGATTAGAAATATGAACACACTCTATCCAGATGCGACACCTGAAGAATTAGCAGCAGCCGATAACGTTTGCATTATTTGCCGGTGAGTTTTGTTTGGATTCTTATTAGTTGTTAACAATATTTAATAGGATCATGATTAAAAATAATCGAATTTTTTTTCAGTGAGGAAATGGTGTCTGCGAGTAAGAAACTACCCTGCAATCACATTTTCCACACAGCTTGCTTACGATCCTGGTTCCAACGTCAGCAAACTTGTCCGACTTGTCGTCTAAATATTTTGAGACCTCCAACGACTAGAAGAGAAACGAGACCGCCGAATCAACCTCAAGGAGCTGCTCCGGCACCTCAACCTGTTCCTGCTCCTGGCGTCGAACAAAATGGTGAGAATTTGAATAAAACTGAAGGAGTTTAAATATATTTTAATAGTGATGTTTCTTTTATCAATAACTCACTTTCATTTTTTTTCTTATTCAATTTTAGGTCAAGGATTCCAGATACCAACCTTCTGGGCGAATTTACAGGCACCAGGAGGAACTGTTCCGGCACAAGGACAAAATAATAACGCAAATGTGCCATTCCCGTTGCTTCAGCCACTTGCAACAGGAGTTCCACTTTTTGCACCACCATTTCCTCCTATGATACCTTTGCCTCCAGTTCCGACACCTCCGCCTAATTTGACGACTTTAAGCGAAGAGGAATTAAGAGCTATGGAGGGAAATCTTCGCCAAGCTCTAGAGGCTAGAATACAAATGCTCCAAAGGGTCCAACTTTTGTTAGATGCCGCCAATGCTATGATGAATCAATACCAAACTGTAGCTGCTACCATAGCTACAAAGTAAGTTCAAACTTAACATTTCATGCTCTGCTTTATAATAATTCGTAATGTTAGAGAACTTTGAGTTGATATTTTTAAAAAATTTTAATTGAATAAATTTTTTTCAGTATTCCAACATCATCCTCGTCAACAACAACAGCATCCACAAGCGAGGCTCCTGAGTCAAGTAAAGCAGAAACCTCGAGTAAGGACCCCATGTCCTCGAATAACGTGGGAAATCACAATTCCAAGACTGTCATAGATTTTCCAAAAGCAAGTACCTCGGTAGAAAGTTCGGGGTCGCATATAAGCACAAATAGTAACGATGTCAGTCCATCCACATCTACAATTAATCCAGAAACCTCCGAAGAGCAGGAAACCATAAGGAGACGGAGATTGGAAAAATTCCTAGCACAATCAGCAGCAGAATAAAAAAAAGAAAAACTGATTGGATAGTGTTATGGAAATGAGAGAAAGACACAGGAAATACTCTGTCTCTAATAGTTATTCGTCCTGTGAAAAGTGGCGTGACCATCATCGATCCTCGATCATCGACTTTCCCTAAAACTTTGAAGTTTGTTTATGGACCTTCGATTGTAGAGTTTATAATGGGAAAATGATTTCGTAAAAGGTTCTATCGTATTTCAAAGTGAACTTATCTTGCTGTGTGTATGCTTGTATGTATGGAACAACTGTTTTTTATATAAGAAAGAAACTCATCTACGCGCGTATCAAAGCAGAATATTACTTTATTGTACATACGTAGATTTTACCTTAGCGCTTTCGAGTTCCTTTTTTTCGTGGCGATGGGCAAAATGTGTTTTTGGAATATCTGAAAGATATTCACATATTCTGCAGAGACTTAATCTTTTATAAGGAACAAATCTTTTCTAGTGAAACAGTCAAACTCAAGAACGTTTATAATCTCTCTGATAAATTTGTAATAATAGAATATAAAATACAATTCTTTTCTTAAAATTCAGGTCATTTTGTTCATCGCTCTATACACTTTTTTTTTTCGTAGCATTGACTACGTTTTTCCAATTACATGTACATTTGTGAAACCCTGTTTGCAATGTAAAAAAAGCGTCGCTCTTCCGAGAGAACTGTAAAAAGGAAATTCGTACTATTGTACAAATATTAAAGATTGCATTCGATTAAAAAAAAAAGATCGATTTTGCCCACATCAAGGATAGCGGCACTAATATAATATAATTGTTGTTGCAAACGTTGCAAACAGCATGCTATCGTAACTGTACAATACATATTTGTTTTAAGTGACACTCGACGTCTACAATAAATTGTATGTCTATTTCTTCTTCTTTTCGTTTTTAGGTTTTTATGAGTTGCAGTTTTCGTTTCGAGCGCGGTCTTGTTTGTGACAAATAAATATTTATTTGTTGAAAATCGAGTTTTCCCTAACATTTCCCTTTCTTGGTATCATTATGTTATATACATACTTTTTATGTTTTTATAACTGGCAGTTTAATAAAAAGAATGCTTGATTAATTCAATTGTAAAATATGAAATAGTGTCATTGTTTAGATTGATTTATTTTTCTATATCAAGCTACTCCGTTCTAATATGTATATTAAATTAATGTGTATATTAAAATTTCAATATCTGCAGATTAAATACCTCAAATACATTACATATATATTACATACATACTGATACATATAACATACCTTCATACATACTTTTTTCTCTTTTGTGATATGTAGGTATGGAAGTTCTTTTTTTTATCTTTGTTATAATTGGTTATAATTAATAATACAGACCAATCAAAAGTAATTATTAAATCCAATTCTTTTAAATCTCTCACACTATTGGTTGCTACTGCCAAACTCAAGGCCACCAAAAACACAAAGAAAATTTTAGCATAACGAATTTTAATACAATCTTTTTCTTTTATAAACACGAAAAGCGTGCCAAATATTATTGTTTCTTCATTTCTTTTAAAGAAAAATCATCTAAATTGAGCAAAAAGTAGTAAACCAATCACAGCCCGGTATTCTCCTCTAACTGTAATCAAATTTTCCTTCCAATTTTTCTTATTTATCTTATAGAGAGATCTCTGTCTTAGATCGACAGCATACGTTTATCAATCTAAAAAGCTTTTATCTTTATACATGACGAAATCATAAATAAACGGAAAAATTATCTGATACGGAAATACCCTCTATATAGTAAACAGTATTCATATATCACCGTTAGAAAGTTTGCTTTCTGTTTTTTCTGTTTTTCTTTCTGCTTTTCTGTTTCAATGTTCTATTCATTGCTATTTTGAAAGTATTATATAAAAAATTGAAGGACTTAGAATGATCATTTACATTAACAAATTCTTTGTTTTCTAAAAAAAAACAAAAAACAGAATCCGATAATCGGATTTAAAATGCGCGCGTTTTTTCGTGTAACAAGGGATGTGGACCCCGTGGCGCGTTGTTGTAATTTGTCTAACATGGCGGAGAGTAGTGTTGTTGCTCTTATGTGTCTACGTCAATTTTAAGCGCGATATCGAGCACAGACGGAAAAGAAAGAACGATGCTGAGCTCGAGAGCTCGCAGGAAGTAGATTTCCAACAAAGGTAGTCACGTCGTTAAATTTTGTGACGTTTCGAGTGAATTTGTGATCCCCGAGGATACACACTGAATACAGGAGAGTTCGTCTTCGCAAACGGTCCCGTCGACAAGACCCGCACTACTTAAACCCCGCTTGTACCTCGTCCTGTGGGAAAATTGTAACGAGTTTTCAAGTTTTCACGGAAAAGTCGAGTTTCCCGCGCGCTCTTAATTTCCAGAGGAAGACCCTTATGCAACGGACTACGTAAACACCCTCTGGCAGGAAGGCTCTGTCTCCTCCGGTACGTGTCCGAACATGCGAATCAGGTGACCATCGTCAAACGCTTCCCGAGACCCGGACGTCAAAATCAGCCGGCTTCGTATTCTAATCTTCCTTGAAGTTTTGCGTGTTTCAAATTCCAGACAACGAGTTTTAAACATCTCAAAAATTTTTTTCCTTAGTTTTTTTCGAGGAGGAATTAAGGTGCAAACTTCAGCATTTGCCAATTTCGGCCAAAATTTCCCCCCGGGGTGCACAGATGACTGCCTCAGCGAAGGTCAACGTCACTTACTGGACTCTGTTTTTATTTTAGTGCGCGAATTAGAGAGGCAAATTACAAAGAGTTAAAAATTCAAACTATGATTCTTGAATTTAGTGCGAGAATGAATTGGTAGAAAAGTGAGACAATCGCGAGCACAGAGAGTGAATTAGAAAAGTGAGGAAATACGAGTGAGAAACGTCAAAGTAATGCTAGTTAGTCGAGGGTAGATTTGAACCCTATACAAATCTTTTTCACCATGACAGACACACGTAGAAGAGTTAAATTGTACGCATTGAACGTAGATAGGCAATGGGACGATCGCGGCACAGGGCATGTTTCCTCGTCGTATGTTGACAGGTTGAAGGGAATCTCACTTCTGGTGAGAGCGGAGAGCGACGGTTCAGTTTTACTGGAAAGTAAAATTCAGCCGGATACTGCATATCAGAAACAACAGGTAAAAATTACTTAATTTTTACAATATTTACACCCAATTTTTATTACTTTTCACTAATATAATTTTATTTCCTTTCTTGCATCATCTTGGTATTGATTGGTTTACAGAAACTCTTTTTAGTTTTTAATTTGATTGGGAGAAATTTATAATCTCGGACGAGACTAAAGTTCCTTTTTCTGTGAGCAATCTGGTTTTATAGTGGTTTAAAAACAAACAAGAGCAATAAATTTAGAGCAGATACGATGTTTCTACACTGGTAGATTTCCCCTAGACTTGGGCCAATCACGTTGGTGAGTTGCTAGGGAAAAGAATGCGAGTGAAGCTACCTAGTGTAAAAGACCTAAATTAATTGAGATCATATATTATGATACCTATACTTCAAACCTTTTATTTGCTTTTATTGACACTTTTGCAAACTTTTAATTTGTTTTGTAAACAAAACTCTGATGGGATGATTTTTTGCGATTGATCTTTTGAATGCTATTGATTGAATGGAATTATTGTACTTCTTTTCAGCTTTAATAATAACTATCCTTTTCATTTTAATACATATTTGTTTTCCATTAAATGAAAGACTGTTTGATGCAATTTGTTTACAGAATTTTTTTTTTAGCTTTCAAGCAAACGTTGCTTGTGAAACCATTATTTAATTATAATAATTATTCACTGGTTAGCTCTACAAAAATATAGTATTTAGTGACTAATCGTACCGAAATTTCAGTACAGATAGTTTGCTCCCACGTGACCATTGACCACGCTATTCGTACCAACAAAAATAGGGCTACTTTCGGTATGAAAAGTCTAAAGAGAATAATATTTACTTTATGAATCATATTTCGTTGATTTCAATTTTCTCAAAAATTTTACTCCAAAATACATAAGTATCAATTTTATAAATAATATTTACATAGCTATTAAAACGTCAAAAAATCCATGAAGAGCTAACAATACTTGATTTTTAAAATACCAAAATAATTTGAATTCAAACTCTTTTTCTAGGACACCCTGATAGTATGGTCCGAAGGAGACAACTTTGACCTCGCTCTGAGCTTCCAAGAGAAAGTAGGCTGCGACGAGATATGGGAGAAAATATGTCAGGTGCAGGGGAAGGACCCCTCGGTCGAAATAACTCAGGACATCGTGGAGGAGTCGGAGGACGAGAGATTCGACGACATGTCCGATTCTGCACCACCAATAGAATTACCACCATGCGAACTCGGTCGCCTTGAAGACATCAACGAGCTTATAGGCAACTGCCTTCCATCCCCCGTAAGAAAAGATAAATTAGCGCTGGCCCTCGAGTCTGAAGGTTACATTAAAAAGCTCCTAAATCTCTTCCACACTTGTGAGGACTTGGAGAACATCGAGGGCCTACACCACCTCTACGACATCTTCAAGAATATCTTCCTTCTCAACAAGAACGCCCTCTTCGAAGTTATGTTTAGTGATGACACCATATTCGACGTCGTTGGCTGTCTAGAATACGAGCCCACGTTACCCCAACGCAAAAGGCATCGAGAATATCTTCAGCAGCTTGCAAGATTCAAACAAGCCATCCCCATCACGAATGCCGAGCTCCTAGCCAAAATCCATCAGACTTACCGCGTTCAGTACATACAAGATGTCGTACTCCCTACTCCCAGCGTCTTTGAGGACAATATGCTCAACACCCTCAGCAGTTTCATATTCTTCAACAAGGTCGAGATCGTCACTCTCATTCAGGATGACGAGAAATTCCTTACAGAACTATTCCGCCAGTTGACTGACGAGGCTACTTCCGATAGTAAACGACGCGACCTGGTGCTTTTCCTCAAGGAGTTTTGCAACTACTCACAGAACCTGCAACCTCAGGGGAAGGAGGCTTTTTATAAAACTTTAACGGCGCTCGGCATTTTGCCTGCTTTGGAGATCACACTAGCGATTAATGATGCTCAGACCAAAACTGCGAGTATCGACATCCTAACTTACATCGTTGAGTACTCGCCGAGTGTCGTAAGAGATTATACTTTACAGCAGATTAATAATACCGAGCAAGACCAGATGCTCGTAAATGTCGTTGTTACACAACTGGTGAACGATACAGATCCTGAGTTGGGTGGAGCTGTTCAACTTGCAGGGGTTCTTCGTTTGTTATTAGACCCGGAGAACATGCTGGCGTCTGTGAATAAATCGGAGAAGGCGGACTTCCTGCATTATTTTTATAAACACAGCATCGTCGTCTTGATCGCCCCGCTTTTGTCTAACACGGCGGGAGAAAAACCGGCGAAGGAGGATTACAGAACTGTCCAGTTGCTGGGATTGATCTTAGAGCTACTTTCCTTTTGCGTAGAGCACCATTCTTATCACATAAAGAACTGCATTATGAATAAAGATTTGCTAAGAAGAATATTAGTGCTTATGAAATCCACGCACACGTTCCTTGTGCTGTGCGCCTTGAGGTTTATGAGAAAAATCATAGCTTTGAAAGAAGAGGTTTATAATAGACATATTATTAAAGGGAACCTTTTTGCACCAGTTTTCGACGCCTTCGTCAGAAATAACGGGAGATATAATCTTTTGGACTCCGCTATCTTGGAGATGTTCGAGTTTATCAAATTGGTGAGTATGGAGACGAATAATAGAGTAAATAGCTCGACTAGAATTATAATAAAATTTTTCTTAAATATTTTAGTAGAGCTTTGGGGAAATAACTAATTTACATTTCCTTTCCTTTTACTCTATTTTTCAAAACTCCACTTTCGTGATCGGTTTCTATTTTTCATTTCAGGAGGACATCAGGTCTTTGTGTTCGCACGTTGTAGAAAATTTCTCGAAACAGTTGGAAGCTATAGACTACGTTCAAACATTTAAAGCATTAAAACTGAGGCATGAACAGCACCAGGCTAAACTCAAAGATCGAGACAGAGCTTCACTCGACAGGTAAATCAATTATATTGAATTAAATTACATTGAAAATAGCATAAACTTAAAGATGGCAACTCATCAAATTTGGTAATTTTTTTTTAGCGTACCATCGATATTGAGAAATAGTCGGTATCGGCGAGACCAACGACAGCTCGATGAAGATGAGGAGATGTGGTTTAACGAAGAAGAGGATTTCGATGAGGGCGAAGCAGTAGTGCCTGCAGCGGCAGCGGATTTAGTTCCTCCCGCTTCGGCGAAAAAGCAACCACCGTCTCCAAGTCCTGCGCCCAATCCTGCTCCAGCTGATTCCAAAAGTCAACAGCATCAGACTGTTCTGAACAACAATACTTCCAGTACCACTGTGTCCACACCGCAGACACAAGTTAACAATAGTGCGCCAGTAGCTAGCGAGTCTCCAGTTAATGCAGATATCAATCCCAGCACTACTCTTAGTATTGTGGAAAAAACGGGTACAACTATTTTCAAAAAGGTATGTCCGTTTCATTTACAAAATTTAGGATTATAAAATTAATAAATATAACTTAACATTGTTTATACATTTTTCAGGGGCTTGTCGATTACGAAGGCGATTCAGATGAAGAAGAGGAAGACTCGGAATTGAGTCCGTCGCCAAAGCGGCAGCGGATGTCATAGTAGGCGAACTATCTATCGGTAACACGAGTGCTGTGACCATTAGTTGCCGTATTCACCAGTCATCCGCGTGCGGGTTGCTCTTGTTTCTTTAATCTTCCGTTTTCTATACTGAGGTAGATCGGAAGTCGAGAACCTGTCGACGTTTCGCTGAGGGACGCATCACCGGGATACTTTAAAAAATCCAGAAATAAACAAAGAAAACAGGCAAAGAAGGTATCAAAGTGTGTGGTGGACGTTAAAACGCATGTCTGAGTGGAATTATTGTGTACATTTGCATAAGAGCATGAGAGTAATGAAATAAGAATGAACCAAGACAACTAGGTAAAAGGGGGTGAAAAATTTAGAGAATGAAGAGTCACGGAAAAATCGGTACTGGATTTGTAAAGCAGAGCAGTTTTGGACTTTCTTGATATCTTCGTAAGATAGAGATAAGAATTTACAAGAGTGTATGAAAGAGTAAACTGAAAAGTAAATTGCAATTCATTCCAGTGGTTTAAAACGCCCCACACCAGTTGAAACTCTCTGATGAGAGACAATTAGCGGAACAAAAAAAAATAGGACGCTCTATTTTAAAGCCTAGCCTTTTACAAGACAGAATTTTAAGCGTGCGCTTGGAAGGTAAAAAAGATAAGGCTGCGGGGTGTAATCGTGGGTGTTTTCTCCGGTAAGGTTATACTTAAGAAAGTACGATTAAAAGAAGCATTAACTTAGAAAATGCATCCTTCTACGCAGCACCGACTACGAATTCGACCCAGTGTGTTTCATCGACTCTCGATTGGGCTCGCTGGTTATATTGGCACAAATCACTTCGGTCGTGACAGACGATTTGAAGGAGGACGAATTGTAGATTCGTATCCAGTAAAACTGTAAGATTATTCGACTTTCATTTGTACATATTATACATACGTATGCATCCAGAGTTTTTCAGACTAGCACGATATCCCCGAGAACCGTGTGAAAGATATATATGTACGCTCTGCCTGAATTTCTTATCTCCTCGAGATATTTTCAATGAGCTTTCCAATGAAATTTCTATTAATGTAAGTAGCGTAAATTGTACAATAATCCTTTTATTTGTGTAATAACTTCGGTCGGCTTCAAGTGTCCAGTACTAATCTATAGTTTAAGACAAGTTTCTAGAGTGTGATTTCTACAAAAGAAATTTCTTAAGAATTTTGAAAGAAGAAAGTTCTCGAGGAATTTCTAAGAGTCTAGTTAAAGAGTTAATTAAGCCGAGTAAAAGAGTAAATCAGTAAAGGAGAATAAGAGGGCCTTTCTTAGCCTAAATCGGGAACGAAAAAAGATTGACGAATGAACACAGTAATATTGGATATCGGTGTACAATTTCTCTTCGTTCAAGACGCGTTCACTAGTTCGAAAATGACAGTTGCAAGTTAATTCACTACATCTGCAGAGAACCGTTTCTCCAAAACAAATCAAGTACATTTTTATATCGCCTTTTTTCTACCGAACTACCGCTAAGCGAAATTATAAGGTTTTCTGCCAGAAAAGGTTTCCAGTTTGTACCTATAGAAGACCGACTATCGTTTCCAAAGTTTCATGTACAGAATTTTTTCTACTCTCGCGCTCAGCTCCAAGTTTTGCCACCTTTGCTCCAAAGATCACTCGACGATCTCGATTGTTGGGAATGAATTTTTATTACGTGACACTAATCGTATTTAAGTAAGCCATTTTTTTATAGTTAATAAAAACCTCCCAAAAAAAATCTTGTTGAGTTCTTCATGTTTTTTAAACAAAGAAGAAAATCATTTATATTATTGAAAGAGGATGTTTTTATATGCAATAGTAACGTTTTTTTATCAACAATGGATTATATATATTTATTTTAATTTCCGATCTAATAATTTTTTATTGAAATAATAAAATATTTCTGGAAAATTATTTTAGGTGGGAAATTTCTGTGGGTAATTTGATCGCGTTTAAAATGGATGGAGAGAAAATGAAAATAAAAATAATTTGTCGGAGCTGAGCAAATAGCAAGAGCGTGCAACCTGAACTGACCACAGAAAGTTGTAACAAAGGCTAATCATAAATTAGTTAAAGAATTAACGAGTTAATTGATAACGTTTCTCTCATGTGTTTTACTGTATTTACAATTTATTCGGTAATGAGGAAAAATATTATTAAGGCTAGAGCATTATGTCAGGTGGGAAGAGTGTAAGTAAAAAGAAAAAGATATGAACTAATAACTAAGTGATAGATGAATAAAAGTACTGCCGTGTACTGCTCTGAATGTATTTGGTGTATATACAATGCGTATATATACAGAATGTTTTAGGCTTGTCGTTAAATTAAATTAGTTCAAAGAACTCAAGCTTCGTCATATACGAGACAAAATTTTTTAATTTCCTATGGCTATTAGGAATGTTTTAAGCAATATTTTGTGTGACAAAAATATCACAATGCGGATAATTTAATGAGACTTTTGTCTATAATTTTTTTCCGGAACTTTGATTGTAATCAAATTTATTTATTAGGGAGATTTATTTAGTAATTGAAAGGAAGGAAGTTTTAGTATAATATTCAAATAATGAGTGCAATTCTTCATTTTTAGTAAATTCACAAAATTTTGGGTTATTGTATTAATAAAATCAGATTTTTATTACAAAGATTTCGATTATTATAATTAACATTGTTTAAATTATCTACAGTTGAATGCTTCTTTTCCTGAAATACAATAATTTTTTTTCAAAATTTAAGTTTTCTAAGATTAATTAAAGATAGCCTTGCCTGGCAGTTGCTTATAAAATTAAAAAATTTTTAAAAGTACAAGAAGTCTGAATCAGATCTGATAGAAAAAAAAATAAGTTCGAAAGGATGTGTTTCAACAACTTTTTATGAATAAACGAGCAACTCTAAAACATTCTGAAGGCTCTAAGGAGCTCTTTTAAATTTTCACAGCCATCACATCGAATATAATAGCAACCGAAGGGGGAAATTTTGAGCAAAAAGTGTACAATATCACGTGATTAGACATTTTACTTTATATATTATATACCAAGGAACTGTGACGGCTTTTTCTCCAACACTCATCTTTTTATAAGAAAGAAAGAAAAAATAAGATTATACGCAAACTCTGTATACTTGCAAAACAGAACACTAAAACGCAAATGAAACTAAATCAGTGCGAATTCGGAGTGCGAGTTAATTGGAATAAGATTTACAGAGATGTCTTGAGTCTTTATTTTAATCGACGAGTTACGAAAAATTACAATCACAGTGGGATTCGCAGCGGAAAACCAATTTTCCTTGAACATTAACAATTCTTTCGCTTCTTTTTTATTCAAGTCGTAGTGTTTAAGAAGTCGGGCTGTGTCGAGGATCATCTCAAAATCGCCGTATAATCTACACTCAGAAAAAAATTGACTCGAAAGAATTTTATTCAAACTTGTACATTTCAGTGGAATTGATTGAATTTATGAGAGGTTTTGATTTATTGATAAAAGTTTTTTTTAAATCAACTAAAATGTATTAAAATATACCAAAGAAAGGCAGCTTATTGATTAACATGAATTGAAACTTTCAAATTGAAAGTTTTCCAAATTTTAAGGCTTTTAAATTTTAATGCTATTGAATTTTAAGTTAAATTCAAATAAGTCCATTTAAGAAATTTGTTAAGTTTGAATAAAATTTTTTTTTTTTTTGCATTTTTTGATGACGTATTTTTTCTGAGTGAGAGTGAGTCTTTCATCTAACACCGATACTTAAAATTTAAGTTAAAAACGAGTTTTCACGGAAAATGTGATGTAATTATAAGTAGCCTATTTTTTTATTTAGTTCCTGTAAAGATGCCAATCTAACTTAGCTGTTATAAGAGAAAATTCAAGCGATAGATATTGATGTTATTATACAAATATGCATGTCTACTACTACATATTATCATTTTTCCGTTCAAATGACGACCGGTTCCTGCTGCGAATCCAATTCGTTCAACTCTGAAGCAGAGCTGTTGCGAATGAAGGATGAATGATGTACGAGAATACGAGTGTGTTGTAGAGCGAAAAAAATATTTAATTAAATAAAACCTAAAATTAGAAGAATCGACTATTTTCGGAATATCACAACCCGACCTTGCTTTGCAGTAAACAAGGGCATTATTTAATTGTCTATTATAAATTTAATCACCAGTACAATCGGATGTGAAGCCTCCTCAATCCAACCAAAAGACTTCTCCGAATTGTAGAGAAAATATTTCTACATTTTTTTATCATTTTTAAAAATATTGAATGTGTAATAGACTTTACATTAATTGTACATTTTATAAATTATTAACCACTGATATTGTGAACTGTGTTTACAAAGATTGTGAATATGTGAGAGAAATGCGGAAGTAAAAAATAATTATAAGAGCAAACTCTTTTTCGGGGAACTTTTTTGGCAAGAAAGGATCGCTGTATAAAGTTTTTATTGTAGCTAGACAAATCACCGTGCAAGCAGGAATTTTTTTAATACTTTTTAAAAAGGAATAATAGGCGAGAGCGATAACGATTTCCACTAATATTTTTAATCTCACTTCTGTAAAGGCAAATTTCTTAGTATTAAATACAATGAAATGAATAAGGAATTCAGGCTTGGTTCAAAAAATATAGTTTTGTCCCAGTTCATTTTTTTTATTTGGATACACATTTTTATAATTCGACAAAGGACAAATTTATTTCCACACTTTTAGATTAACTGGTTTTAAGGATTTTTCACAAGAAATACTGTAACATTTATTTTAGGAATGGATAAAAAGTCTTCTAAATTTTCGGTTTGTAAGATTTTCTAAGTTCTTGGAAAGTTTGAAATTCTGTAAATTTAAGCCTTAAAATCGTCAATTTCGAATTTGAAGCTTTAGAATTCAATTACTTATCCATTTCTGAGCTTTGAAAACATTAATAGAGAATAACTATGAAATTTATTTATTTACGACTTCGGCTTTGAGTCTTGCCGCAAGAGCTCTTCGCACCTGAAGTACCGAAGGCTCCATTGATTGTGGAAGATCCAAGTCGTTTCCTCCTTTCATAGCTGCTTCTGCAACAACCCGAGCAGAACTCGGACGAGAGGAATTTTTGTCGAGTCTTTGACTTCGAGCTTGCTTCTTCAACACTACCAGCTTATCACGTTGAGCTTTTAGGTAATTTTGCCTCTTTATTATATCTTCTTCCCTTACTGCTTCCTCCTGTAAAACATTTAACATTATCCTACAGTTTGTACTATTTATTTATTAATCTTACATTTTGTTTGCGTTCAGGTTCTTCGGATATCGGATCAATGGGAATTGACACTCGTTTTTGAGGATTCTTTAATCCTCGGATTCTTGGTTCTTCAGATACTGGATCAACTGTTATTGAGGATCGTTTTTCAAGATTCTTTACTTCACCGTCAGAAGACTTGGGCAGATTTTCTGTAGAGGATGTCGATTGTTCTTCCAGAGGAGTCGCGTTTAAAGAATTCTCAGAAGATTTTAGAGCTTTTTCCAAAAGAATACGTTCATTATAATACTCCTGGGCCAAACGTTTTCGTTCTTCTTTCAAAGGCACTTCTGTATCGGAATCTGAATATTCTTCTGCCTCGTCTTTAAGGACAGGTTTACTGAAAAATACCAGGAAACTTTAGCTCTCAATTTTTTTATTTAGACCTTAGCTTTTAATAATACATAAACATCTTACTTGAGTATTTCTTCCATAACTAATTCTTCATCCGGTAAATTGTCATTTCCACAAGTTAGAGAAGCAGGCGTGAGGCCATATTTTTGCTCAATCATATTTAAGGCTTGTAACTGAAGCTCTAAATTCTTCTGAATCATCATCCTTTTGAATATTTCGAACTCGTTCGCTGCCCAGATTTGCTCGAACAAACTCTGTAAAGTAGTCTGTTTCAGTGAGCAAGAAAAGTTTCTTTGAAGAACCATAATATTTTCCATATTGTTAGAAAAAACACTTTCTTATTTTTTTTAAGAGAGAAAAGCTGTTATGGCCAGAAGAAAATTAAGTTCTAAGATTTCAAAATACCATTTAAAACAGAATTTGTTTCTAGATTTAAAATAATTTTTCATAATATTAATAAATAATTAATACTTGTTGGAACTGGATAGGAATTTTTGTATTTCTGTTTACTGCACAAGCTCGTTCAAATTGCTCAGGAGTTATTCCCATATCTTCCATGTAACAACCAAGTAGTAAATCCACCAGATTTTTGTATTCTTGATAAACTTCTCGGTATTCTTTGCTGTCCTCTGTATCAGGCTCGAAAACTGAGAAGAATAATCAAATATTATTTTTAAAAGATAAGTAATTTTGTCTGGTTTAGATTAATTTTTTTTTATTCTTACTAAGTGAATTTTCTTCTATGAAAGTCATCAGTGGAGCAGACCAAATAGGTCCTTGTAAGAAACCTATCAAAGAATCAAACACCCACGCATTTTCGTCTCTATCACCCATTTCAAATTAAAATTGACTTTTTAAATTAAAATTGACTGGGTAAAGTGGAACACCGAAAAGCACAAAAAGCAAATTTGACTGAATGCATCAGCGGTCAAAAATAACGTCAACAATAGCTTAAGAATATTGGTCTACCTTCAGTAACCATAGTGACACAGTTCAAAACATTACTTCTACGCAGGTAAGTGAATATAATTAAGTATATAATTTAGAATCACTTTAGAGAAAATGTCTGCATATTGCATACAATAGTCTAAATGAAAAATAATCGACGCAGGTACTCAGTAAATATCTTTACAAAAGTTTAAAATATATGTTTGTGTAATCATTATTGAATAAATTTGTATTTTTTATGTTCTTTAGTAATAAATAATATTTAAAATTAGTATTATATTGCACAAAAAAATTCAAATTAACGCGAAAACTAAGGTGTTGAAAAATAAGCTACGTTTTTTAAACTTATTAATTTATTGAACGTAATTAAAGCTTCGACGTTGGAACTTGATGCATTCCTATCACATTCAAATATGCGGTCTTTTTCGCGTATTCCAGTATCCAGTGCTCTCAAACGGGGCAGCCTGCGCACGCAGCGCGTGTTGGCTTCTCACTGGAGAAATGCTGCCATTAGTCGATTTTGAATCGCGCGCCAAATTTTGACCAATGGCAACATTGTGTCATTGACCAATGTCACACATTGGTATCTCACTGGAGAAATGCTACCATTGGTCGATTTTGAATCGCGCACCAAATTTTGACCAATGGCAACATTTCTTCAATGTGTGCCATTGGTCAAAATTTGGCGCGCGATTCAAAATCGACCAATGGCAGCATTTCTCCAGTGAGAAGCCAACACGCGATGCGTGCGCAGGCTGCTCCGTCAAATGGGAATGCCGGTTTATTAGACGAGTGTCTACTCACTCGGAATTTCCATTTGCCGTGTGAGCAGCCATAAAAATCGTACAGAATTCCCTAGAAGTAACTATAGTTACTTCTAGGGGACAAAAGGTTGGTCTGCACTCTTGCATCAAAATGTCTGGATTTGAATGGGATTTGACGTCGACAATCCCTTCGGGGATAATAATAAAGAGGAGATAATATCTACTTACAAACTTTCTTTCGCATTTAATTGATTAAAAAAACTCTTCGCAACACTCATCTGTAAATGATATAGCGTTTGAAATCTGAAATATTCATTTGAGAGTTGGGCAATGGGCATTTTATCAATTTTTTACATGTATTATATTATAAAAATTAAATTCATTATCATAATTTTAAATTTCAAATTCACATTTTCCGCGGGCAAATTCTTCGGAAAATTGGTCGTGTGAATAGCCTGGGGACAATTGTCTGTCTGCATGCACGTCTGCTTCAGTCTGGGCCTGAGCACAATCATGTACTTGTCCCGTGTACTAATTCTCTGTCCTTTTCTATCATATTGCTACATCTCTCTTGTCACGTGACCGCAAAAGAGATAGGGCAATATGATAGAAAAGGACAGAGTATTAGGACACGGGACAAGTACACGATTGTGCTCAGGCCTTCTGCTTCTGGGTTTTCTGTACCGATAAATTATTGTTTATTGAAAATAACTTGTCGTAAAATTGAATGAAATGTCTAAAGCCGGGCGTATGAAAGCGTTCAAAAAAGTAGCGGAGAAGATAGAGCACTCCGCAAAATTAAAAACAAATATCTTGGCTGGAATGGCTACGGCAAGTCCACCTCTCGGATCACAACTTGGACAGGTTAGGATTTTGGAATTTTGATAGAAACATGTGATTTTTACAGTAAATTGCTATTTACTTCTATGTTTAAATAAACAGGAAACTTGGTATTTACAGAATCATTTAATTTATAAAGTATAACATATATATTTTAAAGTGGAATCAAAGTCCTATTCAAAAAATTTATTTTTTGAACTGTCGAATATTTTGAACATATACGTTTTTTATTAATCTGACGAGCTTCATGTTTATAATTTTTTAATTAAGGGCATGCTCTGCGCTTGGATTGTGTGGGTTGAAAAAAATTTTTTTGGTGCTCACTATGTCCAAACGGAATGATATATCGCTTTTAAACTTTGGAATATAGAAAATGGTATACTCAGTTTTAGTCATAATTTTGAAAAAAAATCATGTCCCTACTTTACCGACTTGATTTTTTTTCAAAATTATGACTCCAACTAAGTATACAAACGTAGTTTAATGTCCCATTTCCTATATTCCAAAGTTTGAAAGCAATATATCATTGCGTTTGGACATGGTTAACACCAAAAAAATCGGTTTGTCGTCCGAAAAGAGCATGCCCTTAAT
>CAJFCP010000050.1:5201412-5212557 GCA_904066005.1 Synergus itoensis | reverse complement strand
ATTGCGTTTGGACATGGTTAACACCAAAAAAATCGGTTTGTCGTCCGAAAAGAGCATGCCTTTAAAGACTCTGCATAATGATGTTCTAAGTATATGCACTAGGTATATTGTGTTTTATATTAATTTTATGAAATTCGTATGTAATATAAAAATCAAGTGGGCTCAAGTGAACCAACAAGAAATAATTTTGAAATTAATTCGAATTTAAGCGAAGTTTAAATGAATATAATTTCATACATATTTGAATATATTCTCATTTTTTTAAACCTTTGCTGATATATTAAAAAATTATTATTATTATTATTTATATTTACATTTTTATACTTTTGTTTATTGTTTTACATTAACATACAATTTACATTATTTTGAATAACATTTTTCAGAGAAACATAAATATAGCCGCTTTTTGCAAGGATTTTAACGAAAGAACGAAAAATATTAAAGAAGGAATTCCACTACCATGTCGAATAAAAGTGAATGCAGACCGAACTTACGATTTAGTCATTCACCACCCTCCTGCAACTTATTTCTTAAAACAAGCTGCTGGAATTTCGAGAGGAACAATGCAACCAAGTATATTTTTTAAACATTATGTACACTTTATATATAATCTTGAATCTATATTTAATTTTATTGGTTTTAGTCACGCTAGTTCAGAAATTATATTTGAAATATTAATATATCTTATTTTTTCAATAATTATGAATATTTAAACATTTATTTCAGTTTGCCACTCTTAATTTCTTTAATTGCAGAGAGGGAAATAGCTGGTATGATAACATTAAAACATTTATACGAGATTGCAAAGATAAAAGCTGAAGATCCTCCTTTGGAATTAATGAGTTTGCAACAAGTTTGTCAAATGCTGGTTGGCATAGCTGATACCTGTGGAATTCAAATAGTTCGAGAATTGGATGCGAAAGAGTATGAAGAATTCTTAAACAAACGATCAGTAATTGTAGCTGAACAAAAGAAGGAGCTGCAAAAAATTAAGGAGGCTAAATTGCTAAGAACTGCATAAAGTAGTAATATCAGATAGATTCAATTCCTTTATAATACTTAATGTTTAATAATAGCAAAAAAAGTCAATTGTAATATACATTGTAAATAGATGTTGATTTTTTTTAAACTCCCTTTTCCCAATTAATTTTGAAATATTTGCAGTCATAGTATGTAGTTAAAAATTGTAGAAAATTAAAAAAATTTAAACATATTATATTCAAAAGCGTAACTTTATCTAAATGAAACAGGAAAAGAAACTCGAAAAATGATAATTTCATACAAAACATTTATTATCGGCATCTTTAAAAAGTGTATAAAAATCAGATACTTTTGTTTGTCATTCAAAACACACTAGCATTCTTATACGCCAAACACCTAAAAAAGAAATCGTTAAATCTGTTAAATTTAAATTAAATCTTGTATTTACTTTTCAAAATTTTATATAAATTAATTTTTTTTTAATATTTAAAGTTTCACAACAAAAAATTTTGAAAAGCAACAGGAAATTTTATTTGTACATAATCTATCAATGATAAATATTCAATTGAAATTTTGATGTACATTTTTCAAGATAATTTATATTGTTAAGTAGTTATTTTTTTTATATTCATATTTTTTTTATTTGTTGGATAAAGTTTTAACTATGAAGAGAAGTTAAATTTAAATATTTCCTGTTTAAAAACTAACACCTAAAAATATTTACAAAAATATCCGGTGATGTCCATTGAAGTCCCACGCCGCCGTCTTAACAAAAATCCCACGAAGTCCCACGTCGTCGTCTTACAAAATTCCCACGAAGTCCCTCGCCTCCGTCTTCCAAAAATCCCACGAAGTCCCACGTCGCCGTCTTTCAAAAATCCCACGTTGCCGTCTTAAAAATCAGTCTACACAAATATTTAATCTTCGCCTCTGAAGTTACAAATTGGTAATATCCTACAGTCCGTGATTATACTCTTGAAATGTAAAATATCTTTACTTGAAAATTATTGAAAGTTGACTAGAATACTGATTTGTTTCAGGATCGTTTGATTAAGCAGGCGAAGTTTCAAAATATTTATCAAATTCTCTCGAAGTTCTCCGTCGCAATCCACTTTAAATTCCTTGAAGCCGAAATTGCAATACTCAGTTTTCACAATGATTCCTTTTTAAATCCTGATAAATCCTTCATTTTCAAATCTCAAGCATAAAACTTTTGAATTGTTTCCACAGAACTATTAATTATGAAGTTGCAAAAATCTAGATTTCAACAAAAAAAAAAAAAATTGAAGCGCTCCTTAATTTTAGACAGAACATACAGAAATTTATACAGAAGTTTCGCAATAAAGAATTATTGGAAAAGATTCTTTGGAAAAGCAGTAATAGAATATTCTACAAAGCAATTTCAATTCCAGAACCTAATGATTGTAAAAATACTTAAAGTATTCAATGCCTTCCTAACAAAGTAGCAAATAGGCTACCGAAGAAACTTTTTTCAAATACATTAAAATCGAAATTGAATTAAAAGTACTCAAAGTCAAAATCGCGTTACGAACACATTTTCTAAAATCGAAATAATGTTATTAACACATAAATTGAAATAGAGCGACGAATATTCGATTTCGAAATTGATTTAAAAATCCAAAATTGAAACTTTATCAAAATAATCTAACGAAACTTTTGAACGCCTAATCATTAAGAATTTTCTAAAGCGACTCTCACGCTGATTCACAGTCTTTGTGTAGAATTCGATGGCACATTTATACTATAAAGGCTAGGGAAAAACGCTGCCACCAACATTCTACAAAGTTTCTAAGTTTAAGTTCTAGATCACTTTCATTAATGAATTTGTGATTTATAGATAAATTTTCACTCCATTTTCATATTCACAAACATTTTGTTCTCGAACCATACATCCACGCATTTTGCACTTTTTTAGTCTTCGATTCAGAACATGTCACAAACACCAATTACTTTATCAATTTTTATAAATGATTGCATTGTTTAAACTGAATTTAGAAATACACCTTGAAATCGAAATGATTTATGCAAAAAATCACATCATAAAGGTATTTTTCATCAAAACTCACACCAAAAGAAGTTTAATTAAATATTTGAGCTTTATCCTATATAGACCGATTCAATAGAAAGTTCATTTTTAAAAGTGATGAGCTGAAATATTCACATTTTCTTCTTGATATTGCAAGAATCTAAACTATCGATTGTACTCATGATTATTTTTTGTCTGACCATAGTTGGTAGAATTATTGAATGAATCGCTACTTGCTGAATGTATTCTCTGGAGTAGTGGTTTTGCAATCTATCGGTGCCGTCTAAGATTTTGATTAATGCAACATTTGTTGGTTTTAAATCCCACGTCGTCCCACGATGTATTCATCACGATTTCCCATCCCTCGAAGTCCCGCGTAGAGATCGATTGTCCCACGAAGTCCTCGCGCCTGGTCTTCCTTCTTCATCCAATCGTCGTCCGGATCCTCTTCTGCGTCGCAGTCACCTGAAACCCCCCAAAAACCCTACTTCGATTTTTTTTCTTTTTAATTCTTTAAAATCTTTTTTTTTTCTATTTTTTGTATTGGGATTTACGTCTTTTTTTAACTTTTTTTTGCTATTTTTTTTTTTTTAATTTCGTGTTTTGTATACTTTTAATTTTTTTTTCTGTTTTTTTTTTTTAAATCTTTTGCCTTTTTTTAAATTAAATCCCTTTTCAGATCTTTTTTTTTATGAGATGAATGTAGTGGAGATGATTTGCGCCTAAGAAGTAGAATGTCGTATGGAGGAGCAGCAGAAGTCGAATTTTCCCCCCGCAAAGGACCGCGAAGTCGTACTCAAAGTCGAAGTTTTCCCACCAAAGGAGCCCAAAGTCGCATTGGAAGACGAAGTTTTCCCCAAAGCCGCATCGCGTAGAATCCTAACACCCGCCGTGATCTCGAAGAAAAATTTCTGTAACCAAAATAAGTACCAGATATTTAATTTCAACTCAGTTTGGAAGTTAAAAAAAAAATTATATCTTTGCATATTTGAAGTGTTACACACCTTTGAAAAATGGGAACGAACGCTATTTTGCTGGAACTCTGCTCATTCTGAAAAATGGGATGAAAAACGCCAAGAGCTGCCTGAATCGCGCAGTTGAATATGAACTACCAAATCCTCCCCATGTGTAGTTGGGACGCAGACAAAGCGAGGGTGATGGATCCGCCTTCAGAAGATCTTCCACGGCCAAACTCCTGGAACACATCCGCGATGTCCATTCTCCTCAGGATCGTGAAGATCAACTGTTGGAAGTTGGACAACGAAGGAGGTCTGCCAAAGAGCCAACACCGGTGAAGCTCCCTTCCAAAGTTGATCGCTGAGGATGCAGAATGTAGAAAACCGAAGCCAAACTCAGAAGACCAAAAGTGGGAAGACACCAGTGGTCGTAGACCTTTTTCATCAGCTTATTTCGAAAATCTCTAGAACATTCGGGTTAAGGGGGCAACAAAAAAATCCACTCACATCTTAACTTCCGTTTTAAATCTTCTGACAAGGTTGTAATGTAACATCTACCAGAGAAAAGGTTTTGTTCTTCGCACGAAGTTGATTGTTTAGGATGATATTTAGGTTTTGGACGATATCTAAAATATTCGGTTAGGAAACGAAAATGAAAGCAGAGAGAAAGTTGACTCACGATTCTTAATTCGAAGTTTCTTGCCTAAATCAATCTGGATTTCCTCCAAAATCCATTCAATAGCTTTCTTAAGTTCATGTTTTCCTTAAAACAATCAGATAATAGTCGCTATGAAAAGACTCACGTTGACTCTTCTAAATATCCTAAGTTTTTGATCCACTTTCCATTTTAAAGAATGGTTTTTTTCCCGATTTCTCTGAAACAACTGATTAACAAACACCAAAGAGACAAACATTCTCGATTTTTCATATATGTAATCCATATTGACAAATTTATCTTCTTTGCAGATTTTCAGACATTTTTCTAAATAAAAGACGCAATGTTTTCAATCTTCTTTCAGTTATGAATTAATCCTTCTCAAAGTGCTGAAACATTTTGTTAAAAAAAAAGCCAGGAAAAAAAAGTGTACCTTGATTTTTGAAACCTCTTGCTAATAAACTTAAATTTCTCGCATAATGAAATCATTTGTCTTTTCAATTGAAATCTTCTTTAACTTCGTTAAGATTTGATTCTTGACTTATTTGTAGTATCTCAATAATCTTCCTCCTGATATTTATATACTAAAAAAATTTGATTAAATTAAACTTACAGCCTCCAATTATTTGCACTCCTACTGATATTTGATCCGTTTTATTAAATGCGCCATGAAAGCCTCGATTTATTCTTCAGTTTCTTGGATATTGAAAATTTCTTCATCTAATAATCCTTTTAAAGATTCCCAAATCTTCACTCAGTTGTAAACTGCTTTTCTGACTCAAAATTCACTACTTCACATAATTTTTTCAATCTTTTAAAAACATAGTATAACTCCTCATAACTGAACTGAACTTCATGGATCAACTGAACTTATACAGCATATAAAAACTTGGAATTATAAAATGTAACTTCACAAAAACTGAAATTCTTCTTTGAACTGCTGCTTGATCTTCCATCAGAAATCTTGAAATTCATTGTCGTTTGCCAACTTTATCTTCAAGCAATTCGCAAATAGAAATAAAAAGTACAGAGCATCAGCGATAAGAGACCCATTTGCGTGAAATATCTATTAGCAAAAGCTAAGCTCCTCTGGATCCTGAAATTCTTTTAATCTTTGGATGGATTAGTGTTTCTCCCCCCACCCCGCAAAAAAGCGTGATTTATTATTCAAATCAAGATACAAAACAAAGAGAGTCTTGTACAAAAAGGAAAACGTATAGACTGATAGAACAGTGGAAATACTACCTAAGTCTAGTTATATGTATGTACAATATGAGTTCATCACACTGAAATACACTCACCAAAGTTGTTTTGATTCAAAGCCACTTCTACAAAAAGAATTCATTCAATATTGTCTCTGCGAACTCGTTTAGAACAATTCGTGTTGGCAAAGCTTCGCTCTCACAATTGCGCTAACTGCATATGTACTTGGTAAAAAAAACATTTGGTGCACGATTAACTAATTTGTTTCTACTTTTCTCCTCGCACGGTTATACTTCGCACTACACAAGGAAGCTGATGATACAACACGACAGAAATAGTTTTCTCTGGGATGCTTGTGAATTTTAAAAAGGAGATTCCATCATCAACTTGTCAGCCATTGCGATACATCTCAGGCAAATTAACTTCAGTGCTGGTTACTAAATGGTGATTTTCATAGATTCTTAGGTGATTCATAGGATTCTTGGTGAAACGTCCATTCTGTTAGTCTCTCTAAGCAAACTCTTACGATCTAAAAGACCTGTTTAAATTTGGAAAGCCACGAGTTAATTCTTCTGCCACATCTAGTAGGCAACATTGAACAGTATTCGAGTCATGCTCTAGAATTTACAATAGAAAATTTGCAAAGTTGCTTGTGATTTGAAGAAGAAATTTGGAACATTTCACAGGATTAGATAATTATCATATCAAATAGATTAAATAACATAGCAAAATTATTAGAAACCATTACAAAAAGGAATCGATAACAGTACCATACCAATTACCATACCTGTGCCACAAAATGGTGTCTAAAAAAAACAACAATTATTGCTCCCCGTTACCTTGAGCTATACTCCTCGACTATTGCTCCTCTGGCATTACAAAACAAGACTAAACACTGTTAGCAAATCGCTGCCCAATAGCGCTTTCAAAAATCCATCCAGAGATCAAACATTCGCCAAACATGGTGCATCATCCGTGCGTCGAAGCTCTGTAGCGAAAACAAAGATCGAGAAACTCCCCCCGCCCCAAAACTATTCTTCCCACTATTTATATGGTACCCTCGAAAATGCATATTGTACATGATACAATGAAACGTGCTTTGCATTACCTTACAGTGCATGATTGTGAGGGTGTATTCAGGTGTATTTAACATGGGGATCGCCTTTTCTCGAAGCAAGTCCGTAGTTTATGGCTCTGATAATTTGCATTCCAAAATTCCTACTTATCTGATATGTACTAGATATATGTACCAGGTTTTTGGAAACCGCTCCTTCACTTGGTCCCGGTCTCTGCAGAAAAAACGTTAATATCTCCCCCCCCCCCCCTTGCAGTTTTCCAAATCAACTCTAGTGGTTCCTTTTTCTGTTTCAGTATAATTGTGTTTCGATACCTTTTTCCGGCTTCCTTAAATATTTTCTAAAGTAGCTTTTAATCGGGATTGCTCCTCTACCCTCAGATTGTCCTTCATACGCAAAATTCTACTGCAATCCTGGATTCAGAGCACTCTTGATCCTGTGACTCAAAATACATTGTTTGCCCAAACACCCGAAATCCCGATTCACAATATTTAAAA
Source organism: Synergus itoensis (assembly GCA_904066005.1). NCBI lineage: Eukaryota > Metazoa > Arthropoda > Insecta > Hymenoptera > Cynipidae > Synergus > Synergus itoensis. The sequence goes on along the minus strand of CAJFCP010000050.1, from coordinate 5,205,142 downwards.
ATACTTTCTACAAATATTACGACTATCAGAAATTATTTACAAAATTTCTGTTAACTCAAAATAATCGAAAATTTAAAATTTTTAAGAGGATACCTCGGTCGAAGTAAAGATCGTTTACTTGAAAAATTTTTTCCGTGGCTGCTTTCCAAGCGCGAAAGGCCGAGGCTTCTTCATTGAGGATTCTCCGATCTTAAACACAGACTTTTACTCAACAATCCCCCCTTCCCGAATATAAAAATTGAAAAGACCTGTTTATATGCACTCCAGGATTCTGCTTTTCTTTCGCTGGAATTTCTTTTTGTCTGCAATAGCATTTTCTCCGGCCTTTTTATTTGTTTTCGGCTTCGCGTTAGACGATTTCTTGTCCTAAGACACAAAACAGAAAAACCTCAACCTTCCCTGGCCCCCCTCCCAACCAATTTGAAACCCAAAAATATATGCAACTTGTGATACCTGGTTTCGCTTTTAAAGAAAAAAATAGTTTTAGTAACTCGGCTTACGTCCGTCTGTCGGTTTCTCCTTTTTTCTTGGATGTATTTTCCTGTAGCTCAAAATATTGTTTATTGGACCCCACCCTCCCAAATCAATACTTGATTTACCCGGTGAAGATGTCGCATTTCCAAGTTTGTCCTCGTGAGTTGTGACGATGATGTAACTGTTCCTCATCTAACCTGCCCGTTTCTTTTCTGAACTCGCTCGTCTTATGAAAAAAGATGCTTGACTTTGAAAACATAATCAACCGATATTTTCGAAAGGGAATGTAAAATGTTCCAACACTTTAAAATTCCAGTGGTTGACCAAACTTATGCATGCTTTAGTAAAAACCTGACCTACAATAGAAGGAAATGCAAAAGAAATTGACATGACCTTTACAAGACCAGAAAAATATATCTTTAAAAAATATCGGTTGTACTTAGACCCAATTTCTGCTTTTGATAGAAGCAAAGAAAGATGTGACTTACGGATGATACCATGAGATAATAATAATCCGGGTTTAATAACTCGGTTTGGATTTAACTTTCCGCCGCTAGCCAAGCCGGATCAAGGATTCTAAACTCCTTTCGAATCTGTGAAAATACTGTTATTCTCTCGCCCGAAGGCTCTCTACGGAATATATTCCTGAACCTAGTTTAGGTCTTCATTGAAATCTCATGCAAGGATGTTTAGTACCTCTTATCCTAGTTGGTTGTTAATGAAACCAGGTAGGTGAAGAAGCCAGGTGAAGTAAACCTGATAAAACACAGGGCTTTCGAGGGACTTGGACAATTTGGAGATCAGCTCACCGGAGGGGTTCTTTTCCGCCTGAGCGTTCGTCTCCAGAACGATAATGAGGTGCGAAGGTGGGGTGTTCAATGTGTGAATAAATCGGGTGCTGCCACTCTCGACCTTCTAGAAACAGAATCTTTCCCTCTTTCCCAAAATAACAACGTCTTCCAACCATGACGACATTCTCACGCTCTTCACATTTCGCTTTTGTGTGTGTGTATGCGTGCCAAAACTGAAAAGGAGGGATGACATTAATAGACATTGTACGAGCAGCAAGTAAAAAGAATTACTTCTCTGTTTCAATATAAAAATAGTTTTATTCCAATTCGTCTCGAGCCTCCATCTTCTATAAAACACGGATTAAATACATCGATTTTATGGCACTAATTCTCCCTCTTTCAATTCTCATATAATTCATATTAAAGCCTCATAAATAAAATGAATTGTCTTAAACATTTCTCGTAAATCACAACTGATATATCATAAATCATAATCACATTGACTTTACAGGTATCTTAGCTATGAAATCAATAAGTCTAGAATTTTATCTAAAAGTCTTTGAAATGTATAATTTAGAGTGAAATCTTGACTAAGTTAAAAGGAAACAAAGAGATACTTTGGTTTTGATACGATGTACAAACCAAACCACGACCATAGCGACACGCAGGCCCAGCGGTGCGAGGTCTCGGTTTCCAGGCATCCTTCAGCTCCTCGGAAACGGAAACAGCGACTCCCGCCGGCCTCCCCATTGCCGTCGCAAACGGCGAGACTGCAAGTAAAAAATACGCAGATAAACACCAGAATTCTGACGTCACAACCGCCGCAGAACACGATAGCACTGCAAGGGGACTCTGCTTCCAAAATAGATCTTCGGAATATAAAAATCACACGCTAACTCTGCTTAATCCTTCGCGGAATCTTCTTCATTGACTCCCGGGCACCATCGAGAAAAGAAAATCTTCATTCAGCGAAGTAGACGAGTCTTAGAGACCCCTTCCTTATTAATTCAGCATTGATATATTTCCGCAGTTTGCATTTTATACAGTAATCTCCAATAAAATCAGCTTAGAGGCTTTTCAGGCCTTTGAAGGGGCAAATGTCAAAAAGCAATAATAGCTTTGCCATTTGAGGTGTTCATCGCTCAATTGGAACCTTGATTCCACGCAGCTGGTTCATGAACTCGTCCAAACTATTTAATTCCTCACAGATAGGTTCCTTCCATGGATTGTTGTCCTGACTTTGCAAGTAATTGGAATACTCTCCACAGCAGTTCGTGCCGCCATATTTGTAGTCCAGCATCAGTTCCTTCTTCAATTCCTGCCATTTAATGTTGCGCAAACGTTGTTTTGTGCGCAACTCAAACTCGGCCTTGAAAAGCGCAGACGTCAGCACCGCCTCAACCCTGAGATCGCGTTTCCGGCTTCTGCGACGCATTATTTTTTTGGAACGAACACAGCTTATCCAATTGGCCAATTGTTCGGTTTTACTTGGCTGCTCAGGGTCTATTTCTCGAGGAGAATATGTTGCCCCCATTTGATGACGCGGACACGCCCCTCGAAAGTTCTAGATCCGGATTTCAGTTTTTGATTGTTAACTCGCGATTCTTTCAGCACTGAGTGGATTTCAATTAGTTCACAAAGTTTATAAGTCAGCCAATGATAGAAGACAGAAATTTAGAATTCAAAACTTGAATCTATAAAACACTGAATTTAGAGAAAGTTGGATATACAAAGAACACTTGGGACTTCCGGTTGAAGATGCGAATATTTCAAATTTTTATCGAATTAGTAGAAAATAAATACACCAACCTGTATCTAGCTTGTGTTTCTCGGTGTGAAGGACCCGGAGGCTCTCCAACAACGCGAAAAATGATGAAAACACTAAAACTTTTAGATTTTACGATTACAAGCGAGATACAACCTACGTCGCTTGCAGACTGGCCTGGAATGCCTGCCTGGGCACGAAAGTGGGGGAATTTATACCCGACGCCTTACGAGTTAGTGGTGTTCCTACGCTATTAGCGCAGAAAATAGTCCCAAACAAAAACGATGTATTTTATTAATTTTTAGATAGATTTCATATTTTTTCAATACTGATTATTTTTTGTAAATGGATTGTTGATTAGAATTGAAAAATGAGTTATAAATTCGAAGTTTTTTGGAAAATCGATATGTTCTAGAAGCAACGGTTACGGCGTAGGAATTGTGTTGTTCGGTTCCTCAGCTGCTGTGCTGGTAGCACGTCATCTCTGCTCGACTTTTACAACGTTGCCACGTTTTCTTGCATTTTCTATTCTTAATTATATATGCATTAATAATAAATTTGTAGTTTTATTATACGAAAATAGTATTTTTGAGGAACAAGCATGAAATATTTTTTATTTTTTCGTGTCAGCAGTTTCGGAAAAAAGTTGAAGTTAAAACCATTTTGTTTCTTGTAAAATAATCATTATTATAATAATTAA
>CAJFCP010000050.1:5086278-5191412 GCA_904066005.1 Synergus itoensis | reverse complement strand
TATTCCAACTCATTTCTATCTAGTTCAATCAACTCCTTCTTACCGGGTATGTATTTACCATGTCCTTATATACGGACATGGTAATCTAATTATAATGCTTACCGAACAATTAATTTTTTTTTTTTGTGGCCAGCAGTGGGATTCCGAGCCCAAAATCCGAACGGATCTCTCTTTTTAACACCGTAGGATAGAAAGAGAGGTCCGTTCGGATTCGTGTGCTCGGAATCCCACTGCAGGGACCCGCTTTTAGTAAAGTCGGCACTACTGCTGGTGGAATCATTGCACATGCGCAGTGGCCCCAACTGGAGCCCCGGCCCCCGTACTCTATTGCGCATGCGTTGCACTCGGTATTTGATTGGTTGCTATTCGCGCGTAATTTGAAATGCATAATATTTTTTAGAATTTCAAATTACGCGCGAATAGCAACCAATCAGGTATCGAGTGCACCAAATCGAAATGTATATACATAACCACAATCTTTATTTGTTTTTTTGCGTTTTTTGTTTTTGTCATTATTATCTATTTATATTTTGATCGTTTTGATAATAAAATATGTAAGCATATATTTACATATAGTATAGTGTCTGTGAGACTGTATGGGCTGTGATAAGTACTTTGAACATATATTATATTCAGCAGCCTTTCTTCATTATTAAAAGAAAAAAATATATGCAAGTTTATTTGAAATTTGACCAATTTGATGTACATGTACATAATAACATTACATATATACATGAGGAAAAGATATATGTATGTGTTTTATGTTTTAGGATAAAAAAAATTTCTAGAAAATGCCGAACAATTCGTCAATAAACACAATGTTACCCGAGCCGCAAGAGAGAAATATTACTATTGTGTTAATTTTCATGGTATTTTCTTTAGCTAGTAAGTGAAAAAAATGTTCATTCATAATCTTTAAAGTCTCTTTGCGTTATGTTTTAAATTACATGTACATTTCAATAACTAAACTATATTTTTCTAGTCGTTTTTTACACTTTGCACAAAGAAAAGTGTTCAAAAACTTTAGCAGAAGTTAGTAAGTATAAGTTTTTTAAATTATGTGAAACATTTAACTTCATTCTTTCTTTTTAACTTATTTAAATTTTTTTTATAGTGTTTATACTAATTGTGGCGATGACTGTGATTGTTGCCATTGAAATAATTAATAGGATTTGTTATTTCACGAACGAATTAATCAAAATAAATGTGGAACATGGAGGAAGTATCATACGAGTTTTTCAAACTGTTACTTTTAATATTCCTTCTGGTATAATCGTCATCAGTAGCATCGTACTCTTTCTGGTGACAATAATTTCTCAGGCGTATAAACAAATAAGCGTATGTGGATAATCAATGCAATCTAGAGTTTATTCTTTTCAGGTATTAATTTTCAATACTAAAAAATCACCACACACTTTTTTCTTACTAAGCACCAGTTCAACTTTGGAAATAAAATACATACTCGGATGTTTTTTTGCACTCGTTTTTTCCTTTTTTTTGGCAGACATAGTAAATATCGTGAGTATAAGCTTTAAATTAATAGATAGTTCATTTTAGAACTTTTTGAATGTTTATGCAGGTTTATGTCTTATGTATATTGTTTCTTTTGTCATTATTGTTTAATTAAATATTTTTTAACGCACTATAGAGAGAGTGCAAAGCGCAAAAAATAGAAAATTTAAACCGATTCGGTGGTATAGACTACGGAAGTGCCATGGCGTGTAGCTATTTCTATGGCTACTTGAAAATTATTCTTCCCATAGATGGAAAAGAAAATGAGGGTATTTTCTATGATTAAATATTTTCAATATATTGAGCAAAAAATAAATCAGTTTAGAACTCAATATCAAAAATAATAATTTTATTAACAGGATTGATAGGACGAATTGAAAAGTATGAAGCCGACAACAATGTTACAGTGCCAGTTAAAAAGTTATTTATTCTGATTCCGGCATCATTTTACATCTCCCCATCTTTGGAAACATCATCAAATAGCTGGTTGGAACCCACTCTGAATGTAAGTATCAAAATAATACTTTATAATAATAATATATAATAAAATATAATTGTAACAATTATCAAAAGTAGTGTGAATAAAAAATAATATAATTATTTTACAGAAACTTCTACTTGTAAAGAGAGATAGAGCCGGTGTTAGAGGACGGGAATATAAAAATACCATATATAAAATTCATCCAGGTGGCATAGAAAGTGGTAAAACTCCGATTTATTTAGTAACAGAAGGAGCAACACCAATGTTAACATATTTCGAAGTCCAACAACAAAAGCACAAATATTCTGGTAAGTTTTATATTAAAAAGGGCTTTTACTTTTTTAATACTTAATATTCATTCCAAATTAAACAGTTGATTTTTTTTTCATTAAATCTTTATTTCAGATGTTTATACAGAATATAAACGAGAGATTAGTAAATTGTTTTACAAAACTTTGAAACAACTGTTAAATGATAATCCTGACTGTAGAGATCTATGCGAATTAGTTTACTATGAGGGTAAGTGCACAATTAAATTTAAGTATTTAAAAATTAAGTTAAACGAAAAGTATTTTTTAAAACAAATTTCGTGTATGTAATTAATTTTCTAAATATGTATACAATTAGCATTTGATAATTTTCATGAATTGCAACTTGAAAATTAAATCCTTTGTTGCCAGATTACGATGAAAAGGGAAAATCGGTAAATCTTGGAGAGATCCTCTTACGTCGTATTCAAGAATACTCTACTCAACTATAATCTCAGTTGCTTTATATAACCATGTTATTTACTCATGACATTTGAATATTTTTGCGTTAAACCCAAATCTAATTTGGAATTTTTTTATGCATTTGCTTTGAATAGTATTTCATTTTTTGTAGATTTACAATGTCTTCGAAAGTTATAAATAACTTTTAGAATTTGATTTGTATTTTTGAAAACATGCAACTTCTCTTTGTGATTATATTGAAAATAGTAAATTATCTGATTTTCTAATAAAAAATATTGGAAGTAGAAATATTTAAAGGCATGTGATACTTTTAAAAATTATGAGTTTCAAATAAACTCATTGTTTGGCCACAAAAATTAATATTTTGTCCTGAAACTTTGGAAAACGGAAGAGAACATTAAAACGGACCGTTATTGACTCTTTTTATCTTGCAAAATTAAAAAAAAGTTTCATCTTGCTAAATTCGATCAAAAAGATTCACATGCCCTTAAAGAAACCAAATTAATTGTTAAAGCTTCAAATTAATGTTATAAATGGAAAAAATAATAGCTTAAACAAGCGAGCACCTTGGTTTGGAATTTTTATTTTAATAAATATTTATATCGTATAGATGATACATAATACACTGTGAAAGATCAAGATTGGTATATGAAACGATAAGAGTCTATTTCACATGTCATCGATATCAAATTCTCGTTAAACTCACTGAAGTTTGTGTGTCATTCTTAATTCGCGTTCGCTCATGGATTCGACGTAAAAAGTTAAGAGAAACGCATAACGAAAAATCGAAATTCCACTTCAGACAGAAAGTCCCATAATTTGAATTTCACTAAATACTTTAGGAAAAGGAACAACGTCCATCTTTCTTAGTTATTACATTATTTACATTTACAAAAAAAGTAAAAGAAAAAGGAAAAAAGAATGGTATCCAACAATTGAGTTCGAACTAACTCACAAGTTTATATGAACGAAAAAAAAAGTCAAATTTATGAGTCGATTTTGCACTTCTCATCATATCGCAATAACGTTGTGTATTATGATGATGTATTTTATTTGATTCATGTACTTTGTACTTTCGAGTTTAATTCGAAATGAAATGGTGCATTCTAAATCTAGGCAATACGCAATTTATTCATTAATAACGGATCGGTTACGATCAATCGAAAGGAAGAAAAAATTATTTTCATTTATCAGTTTAATTTGGGAAAAATTACAAAATACCTTTCGATTTTAATTTTGAGTGTAAATCATTAATTTATTACAGCCAAATTGTTTAATATCTATTGAGGATTTATTGAAACCGAAATTATTCTGTAATTTTTCCACTGTTTATTTCTCGCAAACAAAATTCGTAGGTTTGGGAATAAAAACTGAAACTGAATTTCTCTCCTGGAAGATAAGAGATATGTTCTATAAATTTAATCGTCACAGTCGCAGCATCAAGAATTTCACAAGTCTATAAAAAACGGCTGAAGAAGACTTGTATCTATAAATTGAGTCGAATCCGCCACGTTCGGCTTGACAAAAATCTTAAGAGGTCATTTGCGTGTCTCGTGATTTCGCCGTGAGATCAACTTCTTGGCAAAATTTTAGTCCTTTTGCCATTAACTTAAATCTAATTAAAATATACAAATAAGTACATCGTAAATTGCTGGAAGCGCATTACAAATAAACCGACGAAAATGAACTCGAAACATTCTCCCAAAAAACCTCCGACCTTAAGTTTTTGAACTTACATAATTAAATAATGAATAGTTAATTCAGTTTTATTAAACTTTTGTGCGGTCACGACTATTTTCAGGGATACAATTTTCCAATTCACTATCCTCAAAGTCCAGAGATTTTTAATCTGATTTTTAATTTCGTTCCTGTAAGTTAATTATTAACTCCCAAACACAATTATAAACTTTATTGTCATCATCGATGAACTAAATGTACTTGATCCACGAGATTTAAATAACTAATTCTATTGATACTCGTCGAAAAAGTCTTCTGAAGAAGGAAGCAGGTACTACAAAAACGTACCCGAATTTGTGCTTGCTAACTTTGACTAATCAAGTTCAATAAAAAACAAGAAGTGCACAAAGTGTTTAGAGTAAAAAAGAAAAAGAAAATTAAGTACCCTTCTCGCGAAAAATCGCTCCTATAGTAAAACATATTGGAATAGTTAAACGAAGCAAACTATCCGAAGATTCAGAAAAAAAAAACTCCACGTTCAAGAGTTACAAAAAGCAGGAACATTATATTTATATCATAGATAAAAAATATCACAAACGAATGTTAATCGACTAAGTGCGATTAAATAACTTCGCTAACCAGCCTTCAATCAGAGCCAAATTAGAAATATTTAAGAGTCAATTCAAAAACGAACACGTGCAAATTTCAACGGTTTAAATTTTGAAAGCTTTCAAATTACATATAAAATTGTAATTTTCTTATTTTCATTTAAAATGAAACTTTCAATTTATAATTCATTCAAATTTCAAACTGTTAAACTTAAAAATCCCAGCATGATCTAATTTCAGTACATTTTATAAAACAATTTTTAAAGTTCGTTTACGAATAGATCTAAAAGCCAAGAAAAAAAAAACTGCAAGCACATGAAAAATCAGGTACATAATGTATGCGATGGCTCTGCAGCTTAGCGGAAACTCATCTTGCATTGAATAATAATAGACAGTTTCTTAGTCATAAATAGATTAAATTAACAACCTTGTACAATGAACGACTTTGACACGCAAATGCCTCTTCGGTTTTCGGCTTAATTAAAGGGTATAAAATATATAAGTCTTAATAAGTCGGCAATAGAAAGTAAAGAAGTGCGCAAATGTGAGCACAAATCGCTTTTGAAATAAACAATAAAAAGAAAAAGTTTTTATTCCATGGATAAATTGTGCACGAAATCGAACTTTTAATTATTTGAAAATGCAAAATAAATGCTCTTTTGAAAAAAAAAAGAGAGATGAGTAGCAAGATACGACTCAAAAAAAAAAAAGTTTGAAAATGGAGGTTTACATTCACTAAACACCCAATTATATTTGTGCTCACAGAACTTCATTCTTCTGACTAGTCGGCTGTTAATGCCATTACAACACGTAGTTAGTTAATTGTCATGACAATACCGTGTATTTACATTTATGAGATGACGTCTAGCCGGCTGCTGAATTTTTTCTAATACATACTGGCTTTCTATCAAAAACTGGCTTTGTCAAGTTTTGAAGATTTGGGTCCCAGATTATCAGAATTAAATTACAGTGTGCAGGTAATTCCATTTTAAATTTTAGATTCTAGCAAACAAAATTACAAGCTATCAATGTCAGTCATTCAAAATAATTATAATTCTGATTCTGATCAAAATTTGAAGTTTCGGATCGTAATTCCAAGGATACAAAATTTGAATGTACCGATATTTAAAATAATTTGTATTTGAATGGTTCAAAGTTTTAAAACATTCACATTGGGGAGTTTGAAATTTTATTTATTATCATGCTTGCTAATCTTTTTTTTTTTTTGGATTTTGAATATCAAAAGCCTTGAATTTTTAAAGCATTTAAAATTGAATCACCAACACTGAAAAATCATGAAAGCCAGTAAAAGTTCAACCCTGAAAATCAAGTTTCATCCTCAAAGATAAGCGAGCGAGACAGTTTCGACTGAGAATTATAATGAAGTGAATAGAACGATAATAATGAGAACAAGAAGCCTAAATCCCGTTTCTTTGCGAACGACGAACTCCTCCTTTAGTCTGTAGATGGCAAACGGACAGACAGACAGACAAACAGAGAAAGATAGAGAGAGACATAGAGAGAGATTACTTGCGGTTATGCAGCGGCAGGTAATCTCTCTCTTTCTCTGCCTCTGTATATCTGTGATGGTGTCGCGTGAACTGAAATGGCTTAATTTGCCAATGATTTTAAATACATTTTATACGATGGACTAGCTTCGGAGTACGACTTGAGTAAGTTTGGCAAGCCGCGAATATTCATAAGCACATGCTATGGGTCGACCAACTCGCAAGTATCGAGTAACGATTTATAATCGTTTACTAAATCTACGAGAGATGTTTTTATGTACAATGTATAAATAAATGATGCGAAATAGCCTTAAAGTGCAAATTTCATTTTTAACGATAAAAGAAGTAAACTCATTTTGTCGAATTCGAGTACGAGGCCTCTATGTCAGGAGTTTCTCTCTCCGAATTAAGCGTTCTTGCACGCGATAGTGTTAAGTTTATTATGCATGCGCATTGTTATAAAGAAATAGAGATCTGTTTCATAGGTACTAAAGTTAGTACGCGAGTAATCCTAAATTCACAATCAATTACTCGCCTTGAGTATTTTCAACATTCCGAGTGCAAACGTTCGCATTGAGCAATCCCACAGGCACTCGTCGATTCCAAATAGGATTTTTTCGATAAAATTATTAACGAGATGCATAAATAATATCATGATAACTTCTTACGTAATTAGGAACAAGTTCTAGTCGAAAATCGGAAGAATCAGATAATTAAAGAAAGATTTAACAAAGTACGTAACTACTTTCAACTTCCGAATTTCTCGTTCTATATAATATAATTCGTTTGCTTACTTCTCAGCACTAACAATAAAAAAAAAAACAAAGAGATTCGATTATCTTGCTAGGTCGACCCACATCACATCAATTTAAGGTTTTGAAGCCACTCTTAGTGGGAATTCACCGGAGATCCAAAAACCGGTTTGCCCTTTTAATTTCTGTTCAAAATCCTGTTAGCCTGTATGTTAGGATTCGACGGAAAGCGCACTTTCAACAGCTTTTCACAGTAGCGAGTAAAGAAGTATAGGGTTGCTTGTGAACATAACGAAGCTTTTTGTAAGTACGCTTTTGCAGTCGAAAGTCCACTCAAAGGAGGCTTGTTGATTTGAAATTACTCTTAAGCTTCTGTAGACGCTATTAACGAGCCTTTAGGCGTATACGCTGTCGCGTTTGGATCCAGGTTTGAGACTGTGCAGCCTGGACAGGAATTGTCATTTGTACGAAGCTTTGCCCCGACACGAACGTCATTTCCGAGACGAAGCTTCGACGTCGCACAAGTTGGAGCTGGTCCAAATGTGTCTTGTGGCATGACAGCTAAATCTTGCGCTATTTTGGCCTTCAGAACATCCATCTCTTTCTCCTGTGTTCTGATCATACCTGAGTTAAATAAACAAACAGAGAAATTAAAGGAATATAGCACTAATATATTTTGAAAATTAAAAACTCTCTTTTCTTTTTCTTTTCTTTTGTCCTATTCTAAAAATGAAGTGAGAGATATCTAGGTACTACTTACTGTCTTTTATTTCAAGTTGACGCTTTGCTTCACCAAGGGCAGAAAAGAGATCCAGTTTGATGCGAGTCTCTGCACTTAGACTGTTTTCTAGATGAGTATTTTTGTCTTGCAAGGCGCTTAGTGCCCCCAGCAAGATTTCCGTTTCTCCATGATTTTCCTTACATCGCGTTGCTTCCTTTTCCAAAGAATTATACCTGAAAATCGGAAAAAAGCTCATTTTTCATGAACACTACATAAACGGTGTGCCTTAAAATTATAAAAATTAAATATTCATACATTTAAATGAAAATACATAAAATAAGCTCAGTATTACCTATCATCTTTTGTTTTAAGTTCTCTACGCAAACTTTTGACGTCTTGCTCAAGTTGAGCTCTACGAGATTTGCAAGCATCGGTGCATTCCTGTCGAACTAGTGGAGGTGGTGGTGGTGGAATCGCAGATCGAGCTTCCTCAGCAGCCCGACGAGCTCTTCTCTCTGAAGCTAGGGAAACCTCGCAAGAATTCCGTTGTCTTCGTTCATCCGCGATTCGTTTTTCTAACGTCGACATTGTCTGCCTGTCTATTTGACGAGCTGATACTAATCCATGCAACCTGGAAAATCGAGAAAATTAAAATGAACGTATTGCATTTTGCTAAAAAATATACAATATGTTTAAAATTTCAAGACCGTTCTTCATTGAAAACTAGAATTCCTTCAAAATAAACTCACTTGGTCTGCAACTGGTCATTGTCGTGCTGTAGTTGTTGAAGATCGCATTTGGCTTGCCTTTCCCCGCTCATCAACGTGTTGATTTGTGACCGCAACTCCTGTTCCACTTGTCTGCTGGACTGCAAGTCCGACTTCAAGCGTTTTACGTCGGCCTCAAGCTTGCGACAAATCAGTAACCTACGCAATAAAATTAAAATCAAATTGGTTATAACCAAGTAAATCTGATATAATATGAACCTTCAGCTTAGAAGGATTCCAAATCATCCTGGTTGTTATTAAACAGCTCTCACCTCTGGCAATATTCATCCTGTTGCTTTTGGTTTTCTGATATAACGTCGCTCGTGGTTTTCGACTGACGACCCTTGCGTTCCCGCTGGTTGTTCGTCGTCGAGGAATCTCGACTTTCTTTGACATTGTTCCATTTTCCAGTTGCCGAGCCATTCGACTGCGTTTTCACAGACGTATGCCCGGAACTTCCTTTCACTAACTTGTCCTTCTCCACTTCATTTACATCGAAGTCATTAACAGAGCTGCAGTCCATAACATAGAATCTTCTCAAAAAGGTTGCTATATCTGATGCAAGGCTACTAAATTTTATTTTTCAAGTTATTCAAAGAATTCAAAACGATAATCAGAATACTCTTTTTTAATAAAACCAAATTCTGATCTATAAAAAAAATTTTAGATCAATGAAATTTCTTTTCAGAAAATAGGTTTTGCATTCCAATTTAAAAAATGGTAAAAATTGGAGTTGAATAGTTACCCAATTCTTTCGATAAACTGCAAGTCACCAGACGGTACAGCAGAGCCGTTTGTGTGCATGAATCTCTTGTCATTCTTTTCAGACTGCGAGACACTACTATTATGTTTGTTATGTTGGTCTTCCTGCTTCTCTCCCTTATCCAGAGACTTTCTGTGAATGTTTTTGGTGGCGGTACTTTGTGCTTGCGACACAGTCTGTGTACCATTGTGAATGCAACCGTTCTGTAAGCCCGTTTCTGCTGATGAGCCACTAGCTCCTGAAAATAATTTGACATTGGTAAGAAATTTTTAGAAAATAAATTAAGTTGATTTTTGGATTTAATTTATAAGACATATTTAAATGATAAATGTCCTCTAACGTGTCGAAAAAAGTGATTCAAAGTGGGAGTCAATACAAACTACCTCTACTCTTTTCGGGACTCTGGTTGTATTGCGAATTTAGCCTGGGAGGTTGTGATTTTGAGTGTTGCTCTAGAGGAGCAGCTGCAAGCTGTGCTTGCAACTGCACTTGTGGTTGTATTTGCTGCATATTCGCCGCCTGTTGCTCAGCAGGCAACGCTTGCTGTAATAGCTGTAGGTAGAACTCATTCTCCTTCGCTACGTCTTTTTGTTTTCTCTGCAAATTTAAAACAATTAGTATCATTTTTTTTTATAAAATCAGGAAAAAATATTGTCCAAATATGTTTGCCGTTTGAAATACTAACCTGTCTCATTCTGTAGCCTATGAAACTTTTAAAACCAAAGCCTAATGTGACTACAGGATAACCAATGCTGCAAAACAAGAATAATAATTATTATAAAGCAGGTCATAAATTATAAAATAAATTACATCAATTTTATAAACCTGAATGTAACTAATAATTTAAATTGTAGTTACCAGTGAGCAGCAAATGGCCTACAGAGATCCAAATGAAATGGCATATGTCGTAGGTCTCTTAATCGAACTGCTGCCTCTATATAAAGAAACAGCAGCCATAGCATCACAGTTGGCAGGCAAACACCTTTGTCTGTAATAAATGTTTTAATCGTTTAAGTCAATTTTGATAAAGAGACATTTGTTATTTTAATAAAACTGTAATTCTTTTTATCATTACTCACCTGTATGCCAAACATACTGCACCCAAACGTATGTACTGGCAGCAAAGAAAAGCCAGTGTACTGGGATAAAAAAGAAGCAAATCATATCTGATGTGAGTGCGATACAAATAAAAAATACGGAAAAGGCCTGTAAAAGAAAGATATTTTGTTATAAGCATATTTAGTCAAATAATTATCATACTCTTTTTTTTTTAATAAAAACTTAATGTGGAGCACTTACCAAGCCTTGATATTTAAAGGAATCGTAGACGCTTCGAAGTAGTAGCCAAAACGGCCACAAAAATTCAAAACGGAATTCTAAAATGAAGTCTGCTAAAATCACCATGGCCCATAGCAGAAGGAACTTTAAGTAAAGTAAAGTACTGAAAAAGAAAAGTATTTTTTATAATTAATCCCTGAACAACGTTTGGAAGAGGATCTAATATTTTATTCTCTCTTTTCACAAGTTTTCGCAAAAAGTAACTATTTCTTATGTTTTAATTTACTTTGATAAAGAAGTAGAATATTTCTGAAATGACCAGATGACTTCATAAAAAATAGGACATTTTTATCTCGTTTTCAGGATAATATACTCATTTTTTTTTATTATTATATACCTTATTATGCATTCTAAATTTGTATGTCTCATAATTTGTAAATACTTATCGTCAAAGGACCAAATAACATGGATTCAAAGAGAATCATTATCAAAATCATATACATATGTACCATTTATATAAATATATGCATACATATATATGTATGGTATATATATATAATATATGTATACATATAAAACATACCTATATATTTTTTTCATTTTCAAGAAAGACTGGACTGTTGCTAAGAAAGCAAATAAAAAAATTGACAGAATTATAAAAAAGAACTTCTTAATATAAACAATAGCTGACACAACAATAATTGTTGATTCATGAGCCCCTGCACCTATCAAAACAAATATTCTCACCAGTATAAGGATTCTGCTGCAAAGTTGCTGAAACTTGCAAAACCTGACCTATAGCAAAAAATCGAATTGCCTTTTAGGAGATATCATTAATCCATCTAAAGAAAACTTATCCTCTTATAATCTGAAAACATTAAAAGTTGTTTTTCGAGGACTAACGATCACTCGCAGGGATTTTCGTGAAGCAGGTGCGAATGATTCATTTAATGTTGGAAACAATTGGAAACGGCGAAGACGAGGATCTTTCGTCATGTTCGTTGTTATAGGCGATATTGCGAACAGTAAAGGGTACATGAAAAATCATCTACGAAGGGTCAGACTCGGTCAAAAATCGTTAGCGGCGAACGTATCGAGTTTTTGGTTATTTTTAAATCGGCCATTGTGATGCATATGGCGACCAAAAAACTTGCCTTCCGTAGATTCCTTCGGTGATTTTGTTGCGTTTCAAAGGTCTCCGGAGCTTGCCTTCATTTCTTCTCTTCATATTCTTTGACTTTCACCGCTATGCTATTCAACACAACATAAACTTCGGCGAAAAACGCACTCTCAAAAACACTATCAGTCTCTTTTGTTGTCATTCACTCATTGCGGAGTGCGGACGACCCTCGCGACGGTGGTTCAGCTGATTGGTCCACCAGAGGGACCCGTTGAGGTTGACTATTCCTCTCAAAAAACTGAAAATGCTGCTTTTTTACTATGAAAGGACAAGAAAGAAACTCAAAAAAGCTCTAGTACATGTTTAGAGGCATTTCGTTTCGAGTGTTAAACACGACTAAAAAGTTTAGGTTGGTTTAGGGCGATCCGGGACCTCAGAGATTTTGACGATTTTGACTATTATTTTTAAAGAGCTTTTTGACGTAGTAGCGGCTTCGAGCTGCTTTCGAGTTCAAATTATATTTGTTCAGCTTTTTAAGTACATACAATTTTTGGTTCTGGATCATTTTCTGTAGAATTTTAGTTAATTACATATGTAAATAAATAAGAAGGATCTTTGAGGTTAGGTTGTTATGAAATCGGCAACCAGTCATACATTAAAGCACTAAACTTATAAGGCAATACTCTGTACTTTACTGTAGAACGGGTTGCATAACTTGAGGCATTAAAAAAAAGGTTTAATGGTGGTGTAGGGAATTTTATAAATTTCTATAGAATTTCTTAAAATGTGCCTCTACTATGGGAAAATAGTGAATATTATTTTTTGTCATATTGTACACTACCAATAAATTAATTTTTTTTTATTTTATCTAAATTTTGCAAGTTTAAAAATAATTTACATTAAAGCCTCATACATAATCCATAAATAAGCGGAAGATATTTGAAATGCTCGAAATTGTCTCGTAAACAAAAGTATTGCATCATCTAAACTCTAGCAGCAATAAATATACTGATTCATTCAGAATACACAATAAAATTTTCCTCTGAAACATTAGGCATTGCTGAAGAAAAGACTGAGACATATAAAAAAGACAATGCTTTATTTGTATATAATTAATATTCTTAAGTAGCAAATTACAAAATAATGTACAGAATTTAATAATTCAGATGGCAATACGAAGGTCTCGTTTGAATCTGAATTATGTTTGTATAATATTTGAATGTTAAAAGAAGTTCATTCCTGTTGTCAAAATATTCCTGATAGGCTGTGCTAATTTTATTCACAGCATGGTAAGGTCGGCTTATAATATTATATGAATTCTGAGCTAATAAAAACATAAGTTGATTGTTCAAGAAATTGTGCCACACGATCATCGCAAGGCCATTGAGTTTTCAGTACTTCTTGAAGGCTCACAAATGAACACATCTTCATCACAATTGTTACCACATGTTTTCCTCACATGTCCATTTCGAACTGCTGAGCCGCCTCATCATTTACAGGAATTTCTGCAAAAGAAAAGAAAAATATTACTAATTATAAAATTAAATTTGAAAAATTCTAATAATTTGAATAGTACAAGAATAATATTCAGTTAGATTTTATAATATGAATTTGCAAACCTTTGGCATCTACTTTCGCAGAGGACTCTGAAACAAACAAACAAACGTATTTGTAATACTCAAATTGGTTACTTTTAAGGAAATAAATGTAGTGTTTTTAAAATTATCTTCTGTATACTTTATTTATTTGTATTTTTTGTCAATTTTGCATATTGATTTAAAATCTCTAGATTTAAATATGAGAAAAAGAGTATAAACCTTTAGCAGGAGTTGTAGGTCCATTAGAAGTTTTGCTGGGTGAAATGGCATCACTTGCAGAGCTTTTAAGAAGATTAGTAGGTATAGAATTCAAATTCGTTGGCGGAGTTCTCGATACTTGAGAATTTCGCAGATTCATCAGGAAGGCGCGCTCATAAACGATACGGGTACCTGCAAACAAATTTGATATATTAATTTTTACAACATTCATGAAAGATTAATTATTTGAAATGTATTAATTTGATATTTTATTGTTGTGTATCAAACTTTTAAAAGTTTCCACGATTTTCTTTAGTCTTATCAAATGTAGTTACAGCTTTTGAACGAATGGTACTGAGTCATACTGTGTTTTGACCTTGAAGTTAAATTATACGGCAAGAAAAGTGTTTTTATTTCAAGTCAAAATACAAAAAGAAGAACCAATTACTTATAAATGTTTTTCATGCCATAAAAATTGTTCCTTATTACTAATTCACGTCCTGTTTTTAAAATGGGAGAGTATTGAAAAGAAAGGTTTTAATTACAATTATGTTAACCACTAGGAAATGTCTATTAACATTCTTAAATAATAATAGAAAATGTTTTGCTGATGTCTATCTGAAAAAAAAAAAATAAGATGTGTATTTTTCAGAATAGGCAATTTCCTTTGTTTACATCGAAACACACGTGGCCTGGTCAAGGTTATTTGATATCACTACCTGTTGACACCTTAGTCATTGGAAATCTGCCAATTTCATAATAGTTATCGTCAGTTTAGGAATTTAATTTGAAATAATATTTCTACCACAATGTATAAGCAAAAGCAACATGTCATTAAATAAAAATAAAGTACATTTTAAACTTTCAAATTTACGCCAGAATCCTAAATTTGGAGAGAAAAACATAAAAGAGTAAAATCAATATTTTACGCCGAGTGTTTAGAAAATTATCAGGCTCTTGGCTCAGGGCGTTCAAAATAACACTGTCTAATCTATTAATATCCGTGCGAATACTCTTTAGAGAGGCCCGTGGTTTCTTATCTTCACACAAAGCCAAAGAAACAAACTGACATGAAATATACCTAAGTGATGTCTCCATTATAAAAACAAAACTTGAAAAAAAGCTTGATCATAACATTCACTAAAGAATGTTATCATTTTTGCGAAAAATTGTTTCGGAATTTTAAAGGTTAATAACTTAATTAGGACCCATTGCATATAGAGAAAAGAAAACAAAGAATATAGAAATGATTCGTTGAATATTAACCACGTGTTCCCTAAGAACTCTGTTCCCGGTTTTCAATATTTAATCTTTAATATGTTGCTTTATTAAAGTAAATAAACTCAAGGTAAAGGGTATATAAAGGGTATATACATTACCTCCAGGCGTGGTGGAATACAGGGTGCCTCCTGGTGTTGACGAATAATCCGCCGGTAATTGATTAGGATCGTTAATGACTATAACCCTATTCGCGGGAATGTTCTGGCTTTGGGTAGCCTGCTTCGCACTCGGGGATGTTGACATGTTTTCTAATTTACAGAAAGTCGAACTCACAAAATCACTAGGAGGTAGGAAAATATTCCACGATTCGTAATTTCGGTAAGACAAACAAAGGCAAACAAGACTGACAAGGCCAGACAAGGCAATGATCCTACTACAATGTTCGTATTATTGATAGCGGCTCGTATATGTAGTCTCGTGCTCGTACGTCGTAATCGTGTAGTTGTACACATGCGCATTTGCGCAGCATGTAAATATTTTTTTGACGGCCATGAGTAGTTTGTGATTGGCGGAAAAAACACACGTGACAGGAGCGTATATGAAACATTAATTATATTGTTTAATTGAGAAGAAAATATAAGAATTAAACATATTTTGTAATTTATTATAAAATGTTCGTAATACAATTTTAAAATATAATGTTTACCTCAGCAATTTCTCAAAAAGAAAGTTTTTGAGCTAATAACTATGTCCAATTAACAAGTTTTTGTCACGATTTTTTCTCGAATAATCTTTAGCAGGTTTTTTCTTGTTAGTAAAAGTGCTTAAATAGGTAAGAACTTCTCTTTCACTTACATTTGTAACTAAATCTTTCGTCTCTGAGACTTCTTTTTCGATAACCTTCCAAGTTTCAGGAGAAATTTCACCTGGAGAATGACCCAAAGTCGATCGATGAAGAAAGTCGTAAATTGACCTGATGTTAATACCATTTAATTCCTCAGGTGCTGGCAAATCCTCAAACAATCGTATAAATAACAATGCTTTAGAAATGAGATTTTCATCTTCTGGCGAAAAATGAGAATGTAACCAAAAATCCAGTGGGTCCGATGTATGTGGTTTTAATGACTTGGCTAAGACCTTATATTTATTTAATTCCGATTTGATCGCTGACATCGATTTATTAGGGATCGATTCAGCAATTCGATCCAAATTTGTATGTCCATCAGTTTTCAAAATCCGCAAAAGTGTTTCCTTCTCCATTTGACTCCAAATTTTATTAAGTGGTCGGCGATTATTCATCTCCATTATTTCCTTAAGATATATAGAATAGTTTTTATTATATTTCGATATATCTATACATCAGTGAATTCAAATAAATTCAGTATAAATTGAACAGAATTAATTTAGATTCATAACTTTTCTTGGAAAACAAATATTCAGGCTATTCTTCTGTATCTTTTATATCGACACTGACATCATGAAACTATAATTAAATAAATCAATGACTAAATACTTACTTTTTTGACGAATTTTATTCGCTTTTAATCCTTTTAATCCTTATATTTTATTTTATCCCTCTTTCCATCAGTTTTGTTTATAGTTATGAGCCATGAGGTTATGTTGACAATTGAAACACACAAGACAAGGGTCATTGAAATTGAAACGAGCGGAATGACATACAGAATTCCATTTCCGGTCCTCTTTTTATTAATCAAATAATTAAGTAATTACAAAGATAATAATATCTTTGATGTAACTGCAGTCTGCAGCACGGTCGTCTGCAGTCTCATTGGTACTTACTACAGAAATATTTTTTATTTTTCATTTCGAGGGGGGAACAATCCCCCTTGATGCCCCCCCAGACTACTTTTTCGACGGCCCTGAGAGTGCTCAGTGACATTCCGTTGGAGAAATTCTGTCATTGGCTGAAATTTGATGTGCAATTCGATTTTGAATCTCGCGCGCAAAATGTTAACCAATGGCGCGCGAGATTCAAAATCGAATTGCACATCAAATATCAGCCAATGGCAGAATTTCTCCAACGGAAAGTCAGTGAGCACTCTCAGGGCCGTCGAAAAAGTAGCTTGGGGGGCATCAAGGCTCGAATTCTTCCTAATTGTTCCTAATTTTATTTCTCATCGTAAAAAATAATGATGAAAGGTTAAAATTCAGGAACGACGGAATCTAATCACGTGATCAAGTTACACTTTGGGCTTTTGGGCAGTGCTCTCAAACGGGGCACCCTGCGCGCGCAGCACGTGTTGGCTTCCTGCTGGAGAAATTCTGCAATTGACTGTAATCTGGCGCGCGATTCAAAATCGAATTAAATGGACCAATGGGAGAATTTCTCCAGCGGTAAGCCAAAACAATGCGCGCGCAGGGTGCCCCGTTTGAGAGCACTGCTTTTGGGGCTTTGCCGGCTTTGAAAACTTTGAAAGTGAATAAAGTAACAATTAAATAGATTTTAAAAACTTCTTAATTCTTTTGGGACTTTAACATCAATTGTGTATTTTTTTATTTTTGTGAAATATAATTTAGGTAGGTTATGAGGTTTGATATATCGATTTGATTCGATTGTTTTTTATAAACATGGCGGACCGCAAAGCCGACGAAATCACAACCGAGTGTTCTCCAGTGAAAAAACTAAAATCGGAGGTTGAAAAATGTGAAAACGACGTCAGTGTTCATAAGTCTTCAATAAGTCTTAATAATTTTCAAATGAAACGATTGCTGAATGTAAATAGTGCCCGAAAACAGATTTTTGTAGAAGGAAACTTCGCTGGACACGATTCGTCAGCAATAATAATTCTGGAAAAAAAAAGCTTTCCGGTTGAAGAAATATTCCTCAACAGAGGTTTTTTTAACGAGGGTACAATTATTCGAAAACTATATCGTAACGGGATTTATTGTAACTATGAGTGTTTTCCAACTCGTGAATATAATGGTAAGACTTCAAGTGTTTACATTGTTGGTCAGCATTATTGTTTGCTACGGCTATTATTTGTTAGTACAAATATATCATACAACATTGCATTGATATAAACATTTAAAAATTTTGTACAAAAATTTATTACTCTAAAGACTTTTACTCTAAACTAGTTGCTAATTAAATTATGTATAGACCTTAGCACTATTTTTTGCTTATATCTTATATGTAATATTAAACTTGCATTCTTTTGTTTCTAATTTGAAGGTATAAATGCGACTGTAATTCATCCAGCTACTCAATCACATTTGGATAAGTATTCGGTGAAGGAACTTCATATGGTAGAGGAAACCTACGAGACCTACAAAAATATTACTCTTCCTCACATAGAGTCGCAACAGTTTTCCCTAGAGGTGAGTATTCACTCAATCAACTTTTATTTTATTTATGTTTTCAAATTTAATATTTTGAAAATACTTATAATTCTGAATCTTTTTAGTGGGTTGATAATATCCTGGCACACAAAGCAGAAGAAGAAAGAATAATTTACGAGGATAACAATGAAGAAACTGGATTTGTGATGCTGCCTGATCTAAAATGGGATGGAACTCCGGAATCCTTGAATATTTTGGCGTTGGCTGTTAAGAGAATCAAGTCGATCAGAGAGTTGAATGCTTCTCACTTGCCTTTGCTAAAAAACATTCAAAAGGCCGGGATTGATGCGATTTTTAAGAAATACCAAGTCCCAGCATCTCGTCTCAGAATTTACTTGCATTATCGACCTTCTTATTATCACCTGCATGTCCATTTCACATACCTCATGTTCGAAGGTCAAGGTATGTGGTTTTTTAATATATTGTTTTCTATGAATTTAGTTCCTAATAAATTATAAAATTGTACCAAAACATCTAATCTGAATTGATTTTTATTCCAGGTACGTTTGTCGAAAAAGCACATTTGCTTTCCACGGTAATTCAAAATATAGAACTGATGCCAGATTTCTATCAAAAAACTAGTTTGTCGTTCGCTGTAGCGGAAAACGATCCACTCTATAAAAAATATCAAGAACACGGTGTGCTGCCTTTGGAAACTAGTTCCGCCAAAACTAGTTAAGTTAGACATGAATTTTGAAACATATATTGACTGAAGTACACTTTTTATACGAATTATTCTATCACACGAACAAGTAATCTTTTTACCGTATATGGACAAATAAAAATAAGCACACTTAATGTGGAATTGAACAATTTACAAACACATGTATCGTGATTTTAATCATGTGATTCAGATAAACATGCATTCTACGTTTGCGTTAATTTTTCCTGTCTATTCAGCATATATATTTATTCTCCGAAATTAAAACTGCTTCAGCATTAATAATCAGCCTACTATTTAAAATTCTCCATATTTATTTAGATTAGAAATTAAAACAATGATTTATGTAGTGTGTATTTATTAACAAAAGTAAATGTTGTACAAGTCTGTATAATACTTCATCTCATTCTTAAAACTTTGCAAAACCTTAGCTTACACTCAGAAACTTTTTAAAATATTAAGAAAGGAAGTAATTACACAAGGCGCGTTTAGAACGTCAAATATATCTATACATCCAATTTCGGCAATTTTGTCTTTTGTGCTTTCGTAACTTCGTTGTAAACTTAATTTTATCTGCCGAAACTATATCACTTTCTTATTTTATGCTAGAAACTAAATTACTAAATAATGCACTCTTAGTTTTAAATTAATAGTATAATATTAATAGTACATATATGTATATTAAAGTTATGTTCTTTTGACCATAGTATTTCTCAAAAAAAAAAAAAAGATTCCGATTTCTTAGACTCAACTATTGTCTTTAACAAAAAATTTTAATCTAGAAGTTCAATCCCCTCGCCCCTTTTGCAATCAATCATTTGCAATCAATGTGCCTTATAATAGTCTAGTTATTAATTTGGCACATTTTTTATTAAATAAATATTTTTAAAAATTTTTCTTTTAGCTTTTTCAGATGCGAAGAGATTTTATTACATTTCACTGTGACTGTAGTGAGCGTAATGGTACTTGATGTGAAAATATTAAACGAAAATTTAAAAAAATAAAATAAAACTTAGAAAAAATTGCTAAAATTATCAAACATTTAAATTTGGAATTTAAGAAAATTATTGGGTTCTAAACTTAAATTGTGTTACATATTTATCTTTTATCGCATTACTAGTCACAGTTTTTGGACTTTAAGTAATATTGCACAGTGAATTATTAAAAATAGACTAGAAAAAATTATTCTTGAGAAATAAAAATTTCTCCCCCAATTAAAGTTGACTGTAACTAAAACTTTGTAAAATTTTTCTACCACGAGATTTCTATCAAACCTACGATCTTCGATGACCAATCTAGCAAATCTATAAAATATCGTTACACGATTCAAAGTATGTATGCGGAATATATTAATTTTTCTTTTTTGAGTTTGATCCTCTTGATAAAAAAATGCTAACGCATTTAATTGCAGTACGTACCTATATACAATTGTGTGAAATACATATTGTAAATCACGTTATTAAAATAGATGAGAGAGACGAATGTTCGCTCATTGGGCAAACAGTGTTCACTTTAGATTATTTTACAAAAACTGATAAGTATAGAGTAATTCAAATTTCTCTGTTTTTTCTTTCGTTTGGACGTCTTCTCCTTTTTCTTTTTCTGTTACTTCATTACAATGACAGCTCGTAACTGACTAGCTTATTAAGATTGGCCATAGATACTCTGATTTATGTCAGTAAGTAATTCTTCCCTGTCAGGAAATTCAGTAATTTAGAAAATTAGTAGAAAATAAATGTAATAGAATTGTTTTGATTTAAAATTACCTCATGTTTTTACTTTGGAACCACTTTTCAGGAATCCGTTGCGGGATTTTCCGTTCTTTATATAGCCATTTGACTTCCCTTTTCGATGTTCAAATAAAACATCATCTGAATCAGTGTCAGATTCTGATAAAACCATCTTGTGTGGTGAAACTGTAAATATTTTCAATTAAAAACTTTTTAACTACCTATTCAAATTCAGATTTTTAAGCATTAAACGTTCATAGATTGGAAATTTTGGAATTCGTAGAAACATTTCAGATATTTTTGAAATGTCACGGTGTTTTTTAAGGTTTTTAGAGTTATTAGCAATATTTAAAAAAATTTACTTACACGCACTACTATCGTCTTCAGCATCAGGTTGAAGAAGAGAGTATCGTGGTGGTTTTTTTTTAGAACGAGAACTGCGTCTTTTTCCGAAACACATTCTCTGGCAAAGACATATCATACCCCAGAGGAAACCCACCCAACAGAGAACCAAAGAAAGTAAAGCTATTATCACATAAAGAATACTCCAATCTGAAAAAAAAAAACAATTTTAAAATTAAATTGGACAATTAGTTTAAATTGGTTTGAGTGAACTTAAAGTAATATGTAATTATTTTCAAATATTACCGCAGTTGGATTCACCGTTTCCGAAATATTTTTGAATCAAATTTTGCATCCAAAACGCTTCGCACATACACTCTCTAGTTTCTTCATCGCAAACTCCATGTCCTGAAGTTGAAAAGAAAATTAAATTATTGAATGAATAGCTTTAAATACATGTTTTATTATTTAAACTATTATAAAAAAAAAGAAAAATACTTACCAGAGCAATTATTTTGACACTTAGCAGTTTCGACGCTGGCCACAGATAATTGCAGAATTCCAGAATCTTGTCTCAGTTTCTCTTTTAATTTGTTCACTACTTCTGGTCCAGTCATTGTCGCTTTCCCCCCCTTTTTCTCAACGTAAAAGACGATCACGACCTTTCCAGTTCGAGGCTCTGATCTTAAATTACGAACAACGATTGACACTTCATCTCGAAGTAACATTTGCAGTTTCACCACTAATGAGTTTTTCTGCGATTCTGTTATTAGATGAGCTCCTATGTTTAAAGTCAATTCGACTAGATTATACAATTGTGGGTCTGCAATGTCAAAAAAATATTTTAATTATGTTTCATAATGACATCAACTCTCAAAAAATAATTAAATAAAATGAAAATACATTTTTATTTAACACTTTTTTCCACAATATAAACTTACCAGGTTTTACTATAACAGAAACTGTATCTTCGTTACTGAGTCCATCCTCATCTGTTACCTTCAATTTAAAAACGTATCTGCCTGGCACAATGTCGGTGAGCTGCAATAAGCGTTTATTTAATTTTAATAATTTGAATTTTTTTATTTCTTCCAGAATTTCTTCAAATTTAAAAATATGAGAAACTATAAACAATTATCTGCTACCATTAAAACTGGAGATTTATCAGTTCCTTCTACAATAGATCCAATCGCAAGGCTAGTTGGTTCTCGAGTCCATAACCATTGTGCGATTCTCAAATCATCACTTGACTTCGATCCATTTAATATCACCGCTACTATTGGTGCCACAAAAGTTTGATCCCCTCCAGCATTCGCCTTTGGAGGTGCATTTTTCGCTAAAAATATGAATATTTCACCACACTTATAATTTACAAAATCATTAGTCATTTATTTTGTTGAATACCTACTTTGTGTCACTTTTACTATCACCCGATCTGAATCTTTGTTCCCGTTATCGTCAATAACAGTTAATTTGAATTCATAATCTCCCTTTGTTAGTTTCGTTATGTTTGTAATACTCTCGTTAACTGCATGGAACACAGCTTTGTTAGGTCCTCTAAAATTTTAGAAAGAAAACAATAAATAAAAATTTTAATTTAATAAAATGGATTGCTAGAAAATAATGATATTAATGTTCAAAATTAATCTTCCTTGCCTGGTTTGTTCCCAATGATAAGATACAATTTTGATATCGTCTTTACTTTGACTGCCGTTTAAAACAGTTTGGGTCTGTGGCAATGCGATTGTAATATCTTCACCAGCGTTGGCTGTAAAAGAAAATCAATTAATGAAAAAATTAATATAATAAGAGATGGAACTTTATATTATTACATTTTTTTTTTAATCGAAGAATATTAATCAAGTGATATTATTGAAGAATAATAATCAGATAATAATATTAATGGACAATTATTAATGGACAATAATTTACCCTTTGGAGGTTTATTAGTAGGAGCTTTAACGAAAACGTGAATTTCGGCAGTTGACGATTGATCTGAATCGTCAGTTACTTTCAGGACAAAAGTGTACATCCCTTCTTCTAAATTCGAAAGTTGCAAATAAGGAGTTCTCGTATTTTGCATATCGACTGCTTTGTTCTCATCAGAAGGGCTTTTTGTCCATTCCCAACTGACAATACCTCTATCATCAGTACTCAAATTTCCATTCAATGTTAGTGTGTTTTGAGGCAAGTAAATAATTATATCCTGACCTGCATTTGCACTAGGTGGATAGTCAGTTACTTTTAGAACAGTTATGTTAGCCATTGTGAAATTAGTTTCATGGTCTGAATCTTCGATAGTTAGTCTGGAAAAGGGAAAGGTTCAGTTATTGCCAAAGAAGGAAAAAATGGGATTAGCCCATTAAAATCTTCAAGCATTTCAGAGCTACGAAGTCAAAAAATACGTTTTACTCACTTAAAAGTGTAATTTCCAGGAATAAGATTGTCTAGCTGAAGTGTAGGTGTATCAACAAGATTAGGCTGATAACCAATGGGACCTTGTTGAAGTTCCCAATGATATGAAATTACACGATCATCATCTTTACTCGAAGATCCATCAAGCACAGCTCCAGTGTTTGGTAGCTTTACAACTTGAGATGCTGGTGATATTATCGCTATCGGGGCTTGATTTATCCGCTTCGCTGTAACAATAAAAATTTAAGAAATATATAAATCTTTCAATTACTCAACTATAATATAAAATGATAAACATACGTGGCAAAACGCTGACGTTTGCGTACGCTTCTCCATAGGCACTTGGACTGTTAACGGTAACTTTAAACTTGTACAATCCCTCTGACAAATTGCTTAATTTCACTGTATTGCGATTTTGATCTGTCATAGTTCCTGTGTGTCCTTCTGGTTGACTCAAGAGACTCCAGGCGTAATTATAATGCTCACTTCCCTGCTCGGCAGGGACTGTGAATGCGGATAAAGTAACTTCATTTTCAGGTAGTCGGACTTCTTTCGAAACTGCTGACACTAATAACTGTTTCATTGGTGGTTTAATTGATGATACACTTGAGTCTTTTGTCACCTGGTAATTATATTCGGGTGTCACTCCAAATTCTTGAGTTATTTCCAGTTCTTGAATCTGACTGCAGACTCCTGAAAGTTTAAATGATTTTTATTTAAAAATTATTAATTTAGGTATATGTTACGAATTATGTTCTGAGAAAAAAAAAATATTTATATAGAAAATGCTTTGAAATTTACCAGCGATATTTTTGCTGAAGCCTCGATCACATTGACATAATCCAAAATCGTCTTTAATATTTCGTTTCACACAGATTTCACTTTCTCCACAATCTTCTGGGCCACTTACACATTTAACTCCACTAGATCTAAATACTGCGTGGTTTCCATCTTCTGTATCTGTGAACGTAGAGCTAAAAAATTAAAAGAAGAATATAAATTAACCATTTTAATACAATGCAAATGAGGGATCTCATTACTCACCCTACTTCCTCGACTTGATCCACGAAATCCCTCCACTCCTCATCTTCTTCGACCGGCTTAACGAGAACCATACTTGGTGGATTATTGTTTGCGAACTCGGGTCGATACAAGGGTAAACACATTTTTGAAGAACTACATTGTACATTATAACAGGTGTTATTGTGCATCATAGCCACATGGCATAAAGGATCAATGCAACAATCAGCAACGCAGAGCTTCATATTATTTACACCTAGTTTCTTTGAGTACACTGATTTTGTCAAATTTCCTAACGGAGTACAATCCGTAAATATTTTTGGATACAGTCCTGGGCATATCATTTGCCTTTTCGTGTCCCAATCTGAATATTCGCCGACACATACACCCAAGAATAACAGGCAGAAGCCCACATAATACACATAGGTCATTGCGCTGTAATAAAAAAATTAGGAATCGTTAATCCTAAACTAATTTAATCACTATTCAATTACAACCGAGTGAATGAATGAATCACTTTTAAGCAAATTTAATAGAAATGGATATAATAGAAAAAAGGAGAAAACCATAAATAATAAAAAATGTTTTAAAATTAAAATGATGGCTCAAAATAAATAATACTTTAAATCTATGAAAACTAGATGAGTTTACTATATAAACTATTAATTTAAAATCTTACCTTGTGATACAAGAAGCGCAATAGACGAGGTGAGGTTAAGTGATACGTGCGGAGACTGTCAGATTAATGAAGAAAACGAACCGAATGAACTCGCGGACTTAAAAAATTAGCATAACAGACGTGTGCTTAACAGACTTTACATATATTAACGATACATTTATCAACGACAAAAGCTGCAATCAAGCATAGGGGCCCTTATCTAATTATACTTCCCGTCACACCGGAATTCCGAGATTGACCTTCATTATTTTTATAAGATTATGAAAAAAACTTACCTAACATTCGAGTTTAATGGTCGTGAATTGACCTCGTTGTTTTAAAAGGAAATTTTTGGGTTTAATTCCTTGTAAAACTACCGCAGGGCATTTCCTTTATTTTGACAGTTGACAGCTCGACGCACGCTTTCATCGCTTTCGTAATTCGTCTGCTATATGGTTCCAACTCAGGGGGCGACACTGTTCGATTTTTTAAAAACAATCCTTTCTTTAAAAAAACATGAACTGTCGTTACAGGTTAGCTTTTGGTGCTTTTGGGGTTTCCAGTCAAAAACAGTCCGTGTTCCAAATGTTCCAATAATTCCAAACGTTCCAAATTCCAATTCGTTCCAATGTTTCCAATTCGTATGCAACGCACTTCGGCATCTGATTGGTTGCTATTCGCGCGCAGTTTAAAATGCTAAACAATTTTAAATTACGCGCGAATAGCAACCAATCAGATGCCGAGTACGACGCTTGCGCAATGGCCCCAACTAGAGCCCCATAGTATACTGCGCATGCGTTGAACTCGGTATCTGATTGGTTGCTATTCGCGCGTAATTTGAAATGCATAATATTTTTTAGCATTTCAAATTTCGCGCGAATAGCAACCAATCATGTGCCGAGTGCGACGCATGCGCAGTAGAGTTCGGGGCTCGAGTTTGGGCCATTGTGCATGCGTAGTTGAACGAATGGAACGAATTGGAATTTGGATTGTTTGGAATTATTGGAACATTTGGAACACGGACTGTTTTTGACTGGAAACTGACATGAAACTGACAACTGACCAAAAGCTAACCTGTAAGACGTCAATCGTCAAATTGTCAACACCGGCTCTGTGATGAATTTAATTTCTCACCTATTTATTAATTTTTTAGTTCGTTATAATTTTAATAAATTAATGAGATTTTGTATTTTATAAGTAATAAGTTTCTTCTAAGAAAAAGACAATATGAAACTATTAAATCGCGTTTCGTCCTCATTTTGTAAGAGGTTATTAAACACACATTTGAAGAAAGATACAAGTTTTCAGTGGATACAGCCTGAAGGATTTAAAACGGATATTTCTCTCTATAATCCTTTACTAAAATCTAAAATTCCATTAGTATTAAAAAACAAGAATGTCGTTACGTGGTACACATGTGGGCCAACGTTGTACGATTCTACTCATATAGGACATGCTAGGTAGTTATTTTCTCAAACAATGATTAATTAAAAACCATGTTTAATCCAGTTTCTTTTTTGATTTTTCACTCAGAAGAAAATAAATTTGTCATGCAATTAATATGGAAGGAAAACAGTTTAATCTAACAGAAGTTGTTGATAACTTTGTTAAATTTCGAGACTCAATTAGAAACAAAGCTTGAGAAAATCCGAAGAACAATAAAGAAGTGCTGATGTCTTGTGATGAAGCCAGAAAGAATTTGCTCGCTTGTGGAATTCTAATCAAGGTACTTATTTTGTGTTTTTAATTATTTTTTTTTATTAATTACATATATTTTCATATGTGTTCTTGCACTATCGTATGATATACATATGAGCTTAAGCTTGACAAACAACCATTACAGTAATAAAATTGTTTTAGGATCAGAAGAATATCTCCTCATGGTCCCTAGTGAAAAACTAAAAGGTATGTTTTATACTTCACAATTGTATATACAATTGTAAGCACTATAGAATATAAAAATTAATTGGGATGTTAAATTAATTTTATGTTTGAACTTAATTACTCGTCCACAGATTTTGATTTTTTGGTCTTTGATTCTTCAGAGTCCAAACATGTGTTCATACTAGCGCTACATACGGGAAGTTCAGGCGCGTGTACTTCCTGAAAAATATTCTTATTTTGCGTGAAGTCTATGTACAGGACTTTGGCCTCCTTATGTTTATACTCCATGACATTACGGGTGCGACCAGGCGCATAGGCAGAAAAATTTTTCGGGGTGGGGGGTTTCATTAATATGTGAGCAAATAAATAAATACCCACTAAAACTTTTCTGACATTTCGGGGGGGTTCAACCCCCCAAACCCCACCCCTGTCTACGCGCCTGGGTGCGACGTTGCCAGTTGAGGATTTAAACCTGGCAATGCTGGCAGAGTCGTGGTTTGGTTCGAAAGTTTGAATCACGGTTTGAATGTGGTTTGAATGGCATCGGGGGAACTGGAGAAGAGGACTCGTGGGTGGTCTTAGAACGGACGCAACGTGCGTGTGGTCGGATGAACCTCGAGTCAGATGAGTCGAGGCTTTGTCCCCAGATTGCCCCAGACTAACCTACCTGCGTCGCTCAGTTGCGGCAGACTAAATTTGTTGAGTATTCCTAAAATTTTTAAATTGGCTTGACGGTGAAGAAATACCGGCATTATCAAGGAATTCGGTGACAATGCAAGTACGCATGCACTTGTCCGAGACTCATTGTTTTCCAGTGACCACGTGCTGTTTTGTTTTCAAATACCAAATGTGTGCCAAATGCTCCAGAGAACACACTTGCGATGAAACTGATTAGCATTTAAATTATTATCAAGTGCTAAAAATTTTCGTAAGTTCTTCTTTTATTTATTATTCTTCTTTTCTGTATTTATTATTTAAGGACAAAATTTAGTACTAAATTTAAAAAAGATGCTCCAAACGTTTCTATTTTTTTTTAGGAAATTTCTTCTCTTTTAATTTATTGTTTTTAATTTGGAATTTATTTAATGAAAATTGCATGAAAAAAATTTAGTGAACAATATTTTATTTATTTAATTTTGCTATGGACGTGGCATGCAAACAGGAAACAATTCCTAGTTATAAATATAGTGGGTGGAAGTTACGGTCGCAAGTAGAAAATCCTTCAATGGAATTTTCTTGGAATTTTCTCTAGGACAGGGATGTAGCAATCATTTTTTCGAAGGGTGTTTTTGATTTTATAATTTTATGAAAAAAACTGGGAAAAACGTAACTCCATTATTTCTGCCGTTAAATGTAGAATAATTTAATTTAGTATAATTTATTAAATTGATTAAGTTGAATGATTTCAAATTTTATGTTTTAAAATATGTATAAGAAGTTGAAATAAAATAAAATCGAATTAAAAGCATTTAAATTGATAATTGTTTTTCATTATTTTAAGGGTGTTGCAGCCAAGTTCTAATCTAAAAATTCGATTTCTTCATTTTACTCAAGAAATATTAAATTTGGAATTTTTTCCCTCGGTAGAATTAATCAATTTTTAACTAGAATTATGCGTACAGAGCGATAAAATATCTAATTCAAATATTTTTTAAGTGAAATGAAAATATTTAATTTTGAAGTTAGATTTTGATTTCTTCGTTTTATACAAAAAGTATCTAAACTAAATATTTTTTCGCTCTGTACGCAGTCTTATATTTGAAAAAAGATTAGCGCTACAGAGCGAAAAAATATCTACCTATAATTTTCATTGAGTAAAATGGAGAATGGTATTTTGAGAGCTTAACACTTATGTCCAACGCCCTTAAATTCAAAATTTCTTCTCTCTCTCTTCTCAGATTTCTCTCTTCTCAGATCTTCTCTCTCAGATTTCTTTGAATTTTAATTGACTATTATTTTCAGGTGATGTATTTACTACACTTACTACTCATTTTACTCGGCGTAAAGATTGAACTTTCTCAAAGCTATAAACCTAACGAAAATGAAGCTTGGAGAGAGTTGGAAGAACTTAGTCATGATAAAGATTTGAGCCTCAGACATAGAGTGAAGGATTCTGATTATTTGCAAACTTTGGAGCCACCAAATTGTACAAGAAATGCAACATGCAATAACATCAAGAAAAACAATCTCTCGTGCATGGGTACTACTCTCCCTTATTCAGGAACCTCCTTCGCACTCATTCCTGAATATTCATCAATAGATAAGATTAAGGTGCATTTTATATTAGAGAAACCTTAAAACAGTTAAACACATAATTTTACCTGTAATTCCATCGGCTTTCATTTTCTAAGGCTTCTTCTTAAAAATTTGTTTTTTAATTCAATGTTTTTCCTTCTAGGAAAAATTGAAAGAACTCCAAGGTTTGAGACACATTCCAAAATGTTGGACAATTGTTCAGTCACTTGTATGTTCAGTTTTCGTGCCAAGTTGTTCCCATGATGTGCTCTATATGCCATCTCAGGAAACATGTAAACTCGCTATGGGACCTTGTCGTGCCGTTTTGAATCATACAATTTGGCCAAGTATGATTAAATGTGATGATACTGAACTTTTTCCAGCAGGATGTAGACGCGACACAAGAGATATTAAATTCGACAATAATGCAACATGTCTTGCACCTCTTATACAAACAGATAATCCTCTTGCTGTATTTGAAGGTATCGATGGTTGTGGATACCCATGCAATGATCCTTTTTACTCTAACGACGATCATGAAAACATCCACTCTTTCATTGCCTGGTCTGCTGGAATTTGCTTATTTTGCAATTTCTTCACAGTGGTAAGATTTTTATCTTTAGGCAAAGCAAAAATGCAAACTTCGAAGCATAATTCCCCAATTTTCCGTAACATTCTTATATCTATTAGATCCTAATTCTTTTCTTTCACAGCTAACATTTATGGTAGGCTGGAAAAGATCAATTAAGTACCCAGCACTCGTTATTTTTTATATAAATTGCTGTTTTATGGTCTCCTGTATTGGATGGCTGATGCAATTTACTCCAGGAAATAGAGAAGTCATAGTTTGCAAGAAAGATGGGACTTTAAGGAGGAGTGAACCCAGGTATAGTTCTAAACAAATGATTACATTTTTATGAACACCTATAATAAAATTTTAGTTCAGTATTTCGCGAATGGCACATTGTTCACCTCAGATAATTTGCACTTTTATTACTTTTGAGAATGTATAAGAATGTTCAAGGATAAGTGCCTAGCAAATGTTTAATTGTCTATTCATGTCATGTTCATCATGTCATTTTTCATGTCATGTATTTCCGTAGCAAATCAAATGTGTTGTTGACTGTCTTTTTCGTGAGCTGAAACTCAAGTTAAAAATTTTTCAGGGGGAATTCCATACCTTAGTTTGGAGTTCATAAATTATGAATTTTTTATCTCTTAATTTATTAATTTCTGAATGTTAGATTTAATAGATAAAAAATAGTTATATTATTTTTGCAAAAGAGAATGCATCAAATACGTATCAATCACGCTTCTTTTCAGCGGTGGTAATCTGTTATGTGTGGCAGTATTTGTGCTGGTGTATTACTCTATAATGGCAGCTATGGTATGGTTCGTTATTTTCACTTATGCTTGGCATATGTTTTTCCAAGCCTTGCATAGAATTCAGGATAAAATCGAAAAAAAGGGCGCTTATTTTCATCTCATGGCTTGGTGCTTACCTCTCATAATGACTGTGCTTATTATGGCAATAGGCGAAATCGATGGAAACAGTGTGACAGGAATTTGCTTTGTCGGTTACTTCAATCATACAGTAAGAATTTGGTTTTTGCTAGTACCCTTGGGACTTGTCCTGATAATTGGCGGATTCTTTTTAGGCAGAGGTATGTATTTTTATATTTTTCGTTTGCTATTATTCTCATTTTCATTTCTCTCGAGTTCATTGCTGTTGTGTGTTCTGCAAATTCGCATGCGCTTAAAATTATTATTTACATCCCGCTATCAAAGTTTAGGTAAGTTATTATAAAATAATTTATTTTTCTCTTCAGGATTTTCAACTCTGATTCGTCTTCAAATGGGTAGCGAGGATATTATATCTGAACATGCGAGTGCCAAAATTCGAGGAGCTATTTGGAGAATGGCAATATTTTCAGTATTTACATACGCTTTTGTGATTGTAACTATTTATTGTCATATTTATGATTTTTATCACACAGAGGAATGGAACCAGAGCTTCAGGAATTACGTAATGTAAGTTGAAAGAAAATTTTAAGGAGCCTTAAGAAAAAAGAGTTGTATACCTGATTAATGTCATAACAATAATAATATTATTTACAGGTGTTTGATAACAACGAAATATACAGACGCATCAGAATGTAAAATAGAATCTCGTCCAAGTCCAGCGAAATTACAACTTCACTTATCGAGCCATTTTCTCACTGGCATACTGATGTCTACATGGGTCTGCAGTAGAGCAGGTGTCGATACCTGGGTTAGATTTTTTCGAAGGTAACTTTGAACCTGGTACAGAACCCTCTTTAGAAAATGTAGACATTTTATTTTTTAAGAATCTTCTTGACCTTACTCGAAACCATAGATAATCACATATTTCTCTTCTTTTGTAGGATGTTCAAACGAGAAGTAGAGGAAGAAAAAAAGCGAAAAAAGCACAAGGTGATTGCTCAAGCTTTTGCAAAGAGGAAGACTTTTAATAACGATGGACGATTATCCATCAGTTTTTGCAGCTCTCATGAAGATCCAGTCGGCTTGAATTTCGACCCAAACTCTGTCGCATCTCAAGCCATCAGCTCGACCTGGGCAGCTAATTTACCAAAACTGGTAAATCGACGAGGAGCCACCACCGGTTCCTCAGCTTCCATTTTCAGGAAGAGAAGAAACTCAGTAGATTCTGAAATTATTAGCTTCCGTAGAGTTTCCATAGAGTCGCGACGAAATTCTGCCGATTCTCAACTCTCTGTGACAATTGAAGAAGTACAGACGAGAAAGATCGGTCGCCGTGGAAAACGAAGACGAGATTATCCGAAAGGTACGTCCAGA
This sequence comes from Synergus itoensis, assembly GCA_904066005.1. NCBI lineage: Eukaryota > Metazoa > Arthropoda > Insecta > Hymenoptera > Cynipidae > Synergus > Synergus itoensis. The sequence continues at coordinate 5,159,334 of CAJFCP010000050.1, read as the reverse complement.
AAATCCGGACCTCTTTTCCGAAGAGGAAGCACAACTTCCCAAGAAAGTCAATTAGGTGTGCAGATCATGAATGCTATAACAAACGGGTATGCTCCCAATGTTCCAGCGATTCAGTTACCGAATATGAATCGGCGACCAGCACTTTCTGCGCATGATATCCCCAAAATAATGGATGAAAAAAGTGTCGGCAAGCTATTTCCGTTCTTATTATCAGGCCAAAGTGGTGGAAGTGAGGATGATATAAGCACGGAAGAAAAGAATGAGAGTTTTAAGTGCACAAGTAAACAGAAGAATATTGATCTGGAGGCAGGAAATCCACAAAAGGATGATCAGGATAGTGACAATGATAGTCACATTGATGAAGAAACAAACATGTTGGAACCGTCAGAGGAACCACAGGAAAGGAGCAAAAGTAAAAGCAGTAACACAAGTCGTAGTAAGGAAGGTCGAAGGAGTAAATATATGGTACAGAATGAGACTATGAAGCATTTACTTCAAGAAAGTGAGATTAATATAAAAACCGAGACTAAGACTAAAGATAACTCGAGGAAAGGGGCAATTGGTGATTTAGCAGCAAATCTGTCTCCTTATTGTCAGGAACGAGTTCAAACTGACGGATCTACAAGCGGGAGAGAAATCGCGACCCAAACTTCGATTCCTATTGATGTTCTTGAGATGGAGGAGTTAAAAAAGAGCATCGATGAAATTATTAACAATAGGAAAAAACTTTAAATAATGTACATTTTTAAAGAGTTATGAATTTTTAATTTTATACATTTTATAAATAATCGAAACTCGGTTACGTAAGTAGTTTTACGTAGTTCGCTAGTGTCTAGATAGAATTCGTGTCTGTTTCACGTAAGATTTTTCTAATTTTTTTCGTTAGAAAGAATCTAATTATTTTGTAAAGACTTGTAATTTTGATAGAATTTTTTATATTTTTAATAAGCATGCGATTTGTATATAAGAATCTATGAGATGTAATAAAAAATGTATGTGATTATAAAGAAGTTTTTTTTTAATTTTTAGGCATAGAGTCAAATTACGGAAAAAAATCAAGTACAACAAATTTTTTATCTACAGAGTAAGTTATTTCGTTATTTATAAGTTGATACAGTTGTATACAGATTTTTTGATTTATAGGATGAGTTAGTTTCGAAAGGAAGTAACTTTGTTTTATAAAACGTAACAAACTTTTATACAATTGATCTACTTCTTAGCCTATTAGAGTCAGAGTTGGGATTGATATATTTCAATTAGAAATTATTGCTCAGCTCTGATTACAATTTAAGTATTGACCTACAATTTTCTATTAGTACAAGTCCCTGATATAAAATTTCTTTGCTTCGGACGTACCTAGAAATTCGATTTTGAATCTTGGTGTTGTTTTTTGCGTTTGATTATAAAATCAAAATTCGCTTTTGATCACTGGATCGCCAGTTCTTCATTTCGATTTATTCTTCTTACCAAGTTTATTCAAAGTCTTTCGAGTATTTCCTGAAATAAAAAAAGAAAACAAATAGAGTTTTAGTGATAGGTCTGGACATTATTTCTCATTCAAAACGGCTTTTTGTTGCATGAAATAAATTTTTTAAATCATGCAATCCATTAAAGTGCCCACACCAAAGTTCGAGTAAAAAAGACAGCAACAATGTCTAGAATATCTACAGAAATTTTGTTTTTATTTCTAGAAACAAACAATGTACAAATACAATTTATCAATTCTGTTCCAAGTGCACTTTTTTCTTCTATTATTATCTAAAAAGAATATTTTGCAGGCATATATAGACAATCACTTAAGCTTAACGTGACATAGCAACAGAAATGAACGCAAATTAACAAAATCCACCAGCAATTTATAATCTAAGACATTATATACACGATGCATATTTATCTTTAAAGTTTTGTACAAAGACGAATAAGCTACATACAAATAGCACAGCATCAGAAATATAAAATTAATAAAATTATAAACAAGCATTGTTTAAAGGCATATTTATGTACACATATGAAAAAGAATGAGAGGCAGTGAAAGGGGAATTATCGATTGTTGATTTAATTATTTAATAACTGAACTTGTAGTCTTTCCTGTTTCAAAAAAATCTTAAGATATCAAAAATTTAATCTCAGTTTGATTTTCTCTCCTCGTGAACTTAATGACAGTAATATCTAAACTGTCTGAGATTTTTAATTATTATCCTAATTTACTAAAATTACTTAGTCGATTAAGACGAGCCGAATTTCTTCTTAACAATTCGAACTTCTTTGGAAGTTTTTTTTGTTGGCGTCGGAGTATTTAAGGTCAATTTGAGGTTTGACCTTTGACGTAGTCCTCTTCTGGTTTGTCTCATCTACGTTTTGGAAACTGGGATCTCTATGTCTGCTATAAATTTTTTACCTATACCCCGTACAAATATCGAATGCTTTAGTTTTTTTTTTTTTTTAAATATTCGAAAAAGGCTATTCGTTTTAGTCATTATAGTGTAAATAAAAAACTAAAATTAGAGGATCATGCATTTTAGAAAAAGTGGCTTTGTATTTACATGAAATTCATGCATAATAATTTTCGTAAACAAGGAAGTTCTTTATTTAAAAATTTAAATATAATTACTTTAATCTTTTCAAACTTTTAATCTAATATCTCTTTTATCCCGTCGAAAAAAATTATGATACGAAAAAATTACAAGAATTCCTGAAATCTTTTCGCGACCTCAGGAATGACTATAATTATTTTCCTGTCGTGGTTTTTCGCAAGGGTAGAAAAAAATATTTAGATCCGATCCATTTATGCATAAATGTAACATCCATTTCTCTGCATAAGAACCCGAAAGAAGTTTTTTTTTTTTTTTGAAAAATTAGGCATGCGAAGAAAACTATCAATAAAACTGGCGTGCATGCTTTAGATTGGCAAAATAGTCAAACAGTATTCACCACCACCGAAGAGGGTAGTCCGCGTACAGACGTCACCAACCGGTGACAACTGGCAAGGCTACTTGGCTTTCATATGAGATTTTTGGTACTTGAATTGATCGTTACCCCAAGCGAGATGATTCAGCGTCTCTCCAGTGAAGTAAAGAATTATTGTGAACACAAGTAGCACTAAGAGGAAGGCTATCCTTAAGGGTAGAGTGAGCACTTCCATCACAGGGTATACCCAAAATCCACTTATCATGTAAATTACATGCATCCTGTAAAAAGACAATAAATTTAATTTCAATAAAATATGAATTCGTGAATTATTTAAATATAAATCTTACCAGACTAAGTAGGTGAGCATAAATGTAACAAGTCCTGCAAGACCCTGACCTCGTTTAGGGTATTGTCGAGGAGCAACAAACATTTCTAGAACGGTGGTAACCATAATCATTGTGTGCATTAAATGGTTCAACCACGCTGGAAAATATGGTTCAATTGCTTTAGGCAAAACCAGTTCTCGATCGACAAACATCAACGACCAGAAGGTGACACCTACAAACTGAATAAGAATTATAGGCCGAATTCATTTAATATTTCTAAACTGATATAGATATTATACTTCTCTTTTTGATTCTAGTAGTTATTTTCAATCTCTTTCGAAATTCACAGCGTTATGAGTTTTAAGGGTGTTGGAGCCAAGTTCTAATCTAAAAATTCGATTTCTTCATTTTACTCAACAAATATTAAATTTTAAATTTTTTCCCTCTGTAGAATTAATCAATTTTTAACTAGAATTATGCGTACAGAGCGAGAAAATATCTAATTCAAATATTTTTTAAGTAAAATGAAAATATTGAATTTTGAAATCAGATTTTGAATTCTTCGTTTTATGAAAAAAGTATCAAAACTAAATATTTTTTCGCTCTGTGTGCAGTCTTCCATTTGAAAAAAGATTAGCGCTATAGAGCGCAAAAATATTTATCTATAATTTTCGTTGAGTAAAATGGAGAATGGAATTTTAAGCTTAATACTTGGGTCCAACGCCCTTAAATCTTCAAATTTGAACGTTTCGAGCCTGTATTTTAATAATTAATGCTTAAAGCATACGTACCATGGCCACAGGGAAACCAAATGTAGCATGGAGATAATCTTTGAGTCGACGAATGAAGGGTGTTTTCTTGGGACTGCTTTTATTCGTCCCATAGACATCGTTGAGCATGCAGATGAAAAAGAAGATTGATTGCACTATCTGAAAAAAAGAAGAAAACAAACAATGAGTCTTCACGCAATTTTACCAGGAAAAACTTTTCAATTTAAAAATTCTATTTCAAAAAATGAGTATAAGTAATACTCAAATTTGTATACTTTTTCCGCAATAATTATTAATTTTTTTTTCGCTTTCGCATGTAGCAAAGCGCAAGAATTTAGGTTGTAATTTGTTGAATTTTGTATTGCGAATTTATGGCAACATCTCCAAATTTATTAATGCATTAAACAAGCCTTTATTTCAATTCTCCTTCCTTGATTGTATTTTTAATTAGTTCTTTATTCTGAGAAAAACATCAGTAACTAAAAAAAAATTGTAAAGGTTTAGGAATGAAAAAATTGCATTTTAGATTTTCAGGAAGAAGAGTAATGGAAAATTTGAGGTTTTATGATATTTTAATGTGCTGCTATAAACCTTTATTTTGATGATATATGTATTTTATATGCTGATTCTCATCAGTGGTCAGACGGCAAAGGTCTTCTAGCACAATTTTCTCTGTTACATAAAATTATCAGATACTATACTATACATACGTATGAAATGGGAAAACATAAAATTTCTACTGTAAAATTAATCTTAGTACATACTATACATATTTGATCTTCATTCAATAGTAGACTTAAAACAAATTACAGACTCATTAATTATTGAGGAAACGATGCAGATCTATATTGCGTTTGTTTATCTATAAGTGTTTAGCATTAGTCACAATAAATCTTAATTTCAGATCTGACAATTGTCTCAAGATTGTCATATATTGTGATAGAAGAATTTTTTCGTGTGTGTTGAAGAATTATAGGAAAACCTTGAAACTATAAAATATGAATTAAAAGGATTTCTGAATATTACTTTTGTGATTCCAATTGTTAAGCCAGTTTATACAATTAATTATTTGTAAGATTGAGAAGTAAGTGCTGAATTATTTTTTAATAATACTAACCGCGTCCCAGAAGGTGAGATATTTGAATTTTCCACCAAATATGTCATGCATCCTGGCGACTCCTTTTGGTATAACGACGTGTACATAATCATAATAAACTGCAAATGCGTATTGCAGGCATGCAATTGCATGAAATCCAAATAAAAGGGTTTCTTGCATGTCTGGTGCGATTCTGTAACGTTTTAAGTTTTAACACTTTTACATGCAAAAATTGTCTGCTTTTATTATTTCACACCTCAATTATTAATTTAATTAATTAATACAAAGAAGCAAATTTGATATGAAAGTAATTATTTAATTACAATTTTTTTTAGTACTGGATTTGCATATAAGTGCTGACCAAGATCGTTTGAATTAGAGCTTCGGAAGGTCTTTCGTATTTGCATTATATTTTTTCACACGTACATAGTTTCATAAATTCTCAACACAAGAGCTTCTAAAAATACTTTTTGAGTGAGTTTTACATTATTCAAGGCCCATGTGCTTTATGTTTATACAACATCTAATCTCGTCTTCAATTTCAGATAAGTAGTTTTCATTTTTTGCAAACATTTTCAATCAATAAATAAATATATCAACTATTGAATCGAATAACCTTCGTTCAAAAGCGGATATTTTATTGATTCAAATATGTATACTATAGAATTTATAATATTTATATCATCACTATATTGAACCGAAATGATTAATTATTGTTTCATTGAATATTCATTGTTGAATCAATAAAAAGATCTACTTTTGAACGAGAGCTATTGATTTAATAGTGTATTAATTTAATATTTATTGATTCCCGAGCATTTTTACTTAGTGCATATTTGAATGCAATGAGGAAATTTTTACAGGGAATCGAATGTCGTATATTATACAATAACTTGTTTGAGCACATGTCTTTCAGTTCCTTGACCTTTCGCAACTCATACGAAAGGATTTAGGATGCCCTTGTTGATAAAACAGAGATAGATGTTACTTCACATATTACTTAATATACACATAACTACTTCGTTATTGTATAAAGTTACGCAAAGTTTTTCTTCAAAAAGAAGTACATATAATAAAGATATTTTCTTAGAAGCAAATATCTATTTCTCATATCTTCTGCTTAATTGAAACTTCTACATTGTAGAAAGGTAATTGCAATAATCATTATAAGACAATCATAAAGTTAATCATTGTTAAAATTATTTTAAATAACTTTCTCATATCATATCTATTATTTGGCATCATGGCATCTATATATACATTGCACGTAAATTCTTACAACACTTCTGCGGTTTCAGTGATAAGACTTTTCTACGTGTAATACATAATATAACTTCCTTAATATTGTTTTACTAAGTTTTTCAATTTTAAAATCGGTCGAAAGTATCAATCGTTTTCAAAATGTTTAATACCAGCTACGAATAATAAAAAATAATGTCCAGCAAATTGCTGCTTTCGATTTTTTCCATATATTGTGACTATTCCTTCTTATATTTTTATATTTAGCTTTTCTATATATATATAAGAATGTGGGGCAGTGAACCTTTTCCACCTGCTTAAAAATAACTTTGTTTGTATAAAAACACTGCAGAGCCCTCTAAATCTTAGGTCAGACACACACCCGGCCTACGAAATCAATAATCACTGAAATTGAGCATGGAATCTACTAAAGAATCAAAAGTTTCCTTAATTGTAATGTTTTCTCATTGTCTTTTAAATTAAACACCGGACTCAACTTTAAAATATGATACAATCATAGGAAAATCACGAAATAGGAAATCATGCTTTTTTTTTAACATAAACACAGAATTTTCCAAAACAATCTGAGTCCCACGATTTAATTTTTTACTCGTGAGTGAGATACTGAATTTCCTCTAGAGCAGACAATTTTTGTATGTGTTACATTTAGTGGGAGTTTGAAACACAGTTTTTTTTAGCCGAAAGCTTTTTTTCTACTTTTAAGGAAAAATATGACATCTGCCACGTGTATCATACACTACCGCATAATGTGGTAGTTGAGATTACCTCACAGAATAGAATGTTTTCCACGGTATTAACACTAACACAACACGAGGTGAATTCACAACCGATCGTGCCGGGAGTCCGTAAGTAACTGATGGTAACTGACAATATAGACAACCACTGTGGTGGCAGAAGAGAGAAAAATTCTTGTGTTGGCGCATGTGAGAAAGTGTGGGTGTATATGCTGATGAGACGAATATGAAGCTGGAATGATGATACATATTAATACAGAAGAGAATTTAATGTCGCATATGTACAATTGTACAGATATATGCAAATAAAATCTTTTTTCTGAAAATTCAGATACAATTCTATCATAAAAAAGAGATTGCAATTATATCTAAAATAGATTTTTGCAATCTTTGAAGAGTACTCTCAGTAATAAAAGTTTACACTTTATAATGTGTATGTTTTTTTAACCGTCATGTTAATTGCAGATTATAAAAGAATTTTTAATTTGTCTAATTGTATCCTACTCTTCCCGAAAATTTAGAAAATATTTTCAGGGTCTATATACTCAAAAATCAGTGCCGCAAGTAACATAGAATATTGCAACATTGAACATATACTAAACTAAGCAACTCAGTTTCACTTTTCATTTCATGAATCGTATTCAATTAATCAGTTTAGACTCTACGCAGACAGAGTTATTCAATATGATTAAGGACAGTTATCCATTATTGTTGATGATTGTATATTTTTATGAAGAAGAATATGTAATATTCAAAGTGAAAAAATAAAAATCAAAATCAAAGAAAGTTTTGCACGCGTACTTCCTGATAACTTGAACTTTGTACCACCATATTATGAATCTGGATGGTTTTTAAATATTCATTACTAAATATATGGAGATTTAGGATCTTTGATATTGAGCAATAAAAATGGAACTCATATTACATTAGGAGAAAGCTGAACATGCTGTATAACATTCTTTAGAAATTATAATCTTCAATTTTTGTTCAAAATACTTTAAAACTAAATTTCCAAATATTGATATTATGTAATTATTGTTGACATAATAACATAATTAACATCATAAATGTAATCTATTATTATGTTAATTGAAATGATTTAGACTCTCTGTATTTTTGCCAATAATGTCAGCTCTACTTTCAATATTTTGCAACCCTTTCATAAGACTAATTTTGCATCGAGTATTGCGAACATGGAAGAATTTGGTATAACATCCAGAGTTTGCAAAATATTCTACAGCATTGTTGCGTATACGATTAAATTTTACGATTCTTTGAAGCTGGTAATTTTAGTGTGTCTACGGAATATAAAAATATACTTTAGTACATTTTATTACATTATAATCATTGAATAGGTGTATACACCTACGATTAATATATTAATCATTATAATTTATACCCATGCAACAATTTTTGTGATTTAAGTATATATATTATTCACTTCTATTTAATTAAATCTCTATTTTAAAATCATTTCCAGTTTTGAAAGATGTCCACACATAGTGCTCAATGATTGCTTTAATGAATATAACACCATTGACGTGAAACCCAACATATACACATTCTAAAGTGTTATATAATAATGTTTAATGGGTGTGTATCGTAATACATACTATGTGTTATTATGCGTAACATACTGTAATGTATATCAGGGACGTACATGTATAGAATTCTTTTATAGGAAAAGTAAAACTACCTATTTGTCTTGAATGAAGAAATCCTGAATGAATGTACTTCTTTAGAAAAGAAGGAAGCAATACTATAATTTTCACAGGCTGAAGAGGAATGAGAATGAATTAAAAAAATAAACATTAGTGATATAGAATATATGGCATAATGTTTTTTTTTGTTGTAAAAATGCATGCAATTAATAAATTAATTAATTTAATTTAATTAAATCAATTTAATTTAATTAATTACTTTAACTAAATTAATTAAATTAAATTAAATTAATTAAATTAAATTAAATTAATTAAATTAATTAAAAATTAAATAGATTAATGAAAATTAATTAATTAATTTAAAAATTAATTAAAATTAATTAATTAATTAATAATTATTAATTAATTATTAATCATTTATTTATTAATTATTTATTAATTATTAATTAATTAATTAAAATTAAATATTAATTATATAATCGATTAATAATTATTTATTTATTAATTATTAATTAATTATTTATTAATTATTAATTACTTATTAATTATTAATTACTTATTAATTATTAATTACTTATTAATTAATTAATTATTAATTACTTATTAATTAATTAATAATTAATTATTTATTAAGTATTTATTAATTAATAATTATTTATTTAATTAATTAAATTAATTAAAATTTAAATAAATTAATTAAAATTAATTATTAATTCGCTAATAATTAATAATTAATAATTAATTAATTAAATTAAATTAATTAAAATTTAATTTAATTAATTAACAAAATTAATAATTAATTAATCAATTAAAAAAATTATTTAATTAATTAAATAATTAAAATTAATTAATAATTAATTAATAAATATATTATTATTATTATTATTATTAATAATCAATTAATAAATTAAATTAATTAATAAATTAAATTAATTAATTAATTTAATTAATGTAATTAATTAATGCATGCAATTAATAAATAATTTTAGCTAATAAGAGTCAATAAACCTTCGTCTACATGAGAGGAAGGTTTATTGACTCTTATTAGCTAAAAATATTTATTATTATGAATGAATAATTGGGTAAACTAAATTGCTCTTATAAAAGTGATGCGTAACTTCAGCTTCATGACATAACTTAGAGTAACGTAGATTATCAGATGTTATAAGTTATCAGTTATGTAAATGACTCTTCCTGATTAAAATTTGATTTGATATTAATTTGATGTGAATATATTCACGCACTTATTAAAAAACTTAATGAAATAAGATATGTAAAAAAAATGTATACATACCAGATCCCATATAGTGAGATACTTTAATTGGCCCGGGTCGAAATTCGATTTACTTCGAGCAAAAGGTATATCTAAATGGACAAATGCATAATAGGCTGTGAAGACGTACATGCCGGCCATCACCGCATGGGCCAAAAAATAAATTGTTGTAGACATTTTTACGCTCTGGAAACAGAAAAGAATAGTAAATGAAAGTGAAATCAGGTCATCCTTTCAGAATTTTAATTTCAAGGCTAATACGAAATTTAATATATGTATAGTGGTTCTAAAGCTAATGTTTTATGTATTAAGGAGGACATATATAGTTATAATTCAATCCTATGTTAGCAATAAATTAATAAATAAATTATTTAAAAATAAATTATTTAACAATATAGCAAGAAATTTTTTTACTTATGTTATGGATGATTTTTCAATTAAATTTCAGTTTTTGAGCGAGCTTTTTTTACTTAATGACCTAAAAGTACCAAAAATTTAAATTTCTTTCTCAAATGAAAATAAATTGATAAATAAATAAATTCATATAGGTTTTGAGGTAATTGTACCACCTTGAATACATGCTACTCATTCTTTGCTTGGATTTTATAACTGGGAAGGAACCGGTTATCGACATGTCTTTTTTTTCTACTCTCAAGTTCAAGACTCTAACTTCAAAAGCATTGCTTGCATCCAACTGGCGAATGCGCGTGGCACGCAGAAAACAGAGGCGTAAATATTATGTTACTCTTAAGAAAAATAAAATGAAGAAAAATAAAGGAAAAATTTATTGTGTAAAAAATCTATAAAACTATATTAATGAAAGATCGTTATATTATCGATCATATTATTATTTATGTAGCGAATTAAAAATTGTTTAAATACTGATACAATTTTAAATTTTTAAAATGACTTTCTTTCAATCAGAGATTGATCTGTTTTAACCTTTAAAGATGGGTGTACCCACTTATTTTCAAAGAAATGTGCATATAATTTATAAAAATAAATTAATGTTACATACTTTATTTCACAAAATAACTGTTTTTCAAAATATGAACGTAGAAAATGTCTGAATAAGGATTTTAATAAAACATTATCAAAAAATTATTAAAATGTTAGTAAAGAAAATTGTTTAATGAAAATTAAATAGTTACGCCACTGATGGTAGGTTTTACACGACCTCGACCTTTGATTGTTGTAATATCTCTCTGCACACATCATTAAGGTCTGCTTTAAATGCATTGTCACATTATGTATATTAATTTACATTATTTTTAAAAAATTTTTTAATTGATTTTCTCAAATATTTTCTCAATCATTATGGTTAATAAATTCATTTTTTTCCTTGAATATTATTAAATTTAAAAATTACAATTGGAACTAATCAACCGCCGTATTTGATGTCAGTTATTATAGTAATTGAGAGAAATAGTCGATAACAGAAATCATTGAGAGATGGAGAACATTTTATAAAAAACTGTTTTAATGTCATTTGTCTGGGTATGATAGCGTTTATATCTTTCATTTTGATATTAAAACCTCATTAATTAAATTTTTATCTTAAACTTGTTTCATCAAAGTAATGTAATTTTATTTGTTCCATCATTATTAGAATATATGCCAGTCATCTTGTTTCACAAATTATATATAACGGTTATTTATGGCGAATAAATTATCCATACTCAAAAAATAATGTCAATATTCTGGTTAAATATGCCTTTACTATTATTAAGGAATATATAACAAGACCAATTGCACTAGTCACGAATCAGCAAAAACTGGTTACATCAATCAAGAATCAAGGTTCAGAGACTATAAGCAGAGAAATAAATAAATATTGGATTGACGATCATATCAGTCTTCAACTGAGAACGTCTCTCTATTTTAAAACTACAATTTTTAGTCGTATTTTATCATTTCCAGACATAATAATACAGAATGATTCAATTCTTGTATTAAATAAGTTAATATTCTAGTACAGCCCAATAAAGTAAATAATTTTTCTATCCAAATTTCAATGTTTTGATATGTAAATTTAGAAAAAAAATAAAATACTAATACATAATTGTATTTGGTTCAATTATTAAGAGTTTAAGAAAGACGTGTGATTTTTTCGTTGACATTGACTAAGATGAACTAAAAAAGTTGACCCTCAAGAAATTCATATCATTCACACAAGCGATAATTCCTTGCACAACTCGATTACAAGTCAAATATGTAATTCTCGATTTAAAAAATTTATTTTAAAACATTATAATGCAAACAATGAATAAAAAGGATAATTTGGTCGAAAATCTCTCTAGAAAAACCGGTGTCTCGATGTAGTTCAAGTGTCCCTATACTCCCGCTATCCAGTAATAAAATAATGAGAACAATGAACGTGGATTTGTAATAACAAATGAATTCTTAAATTATCTCAAATGTGCAAATTTTAAACAAGTATGACAATGATAATAGGTATCTTTCACGTGACTTACAGTTGAATCAAACAGATGACAATTACTCACGAAATTTTGAATCACACAGTCGGGAAGGTGTGATTATTATTGAGAATAACTTTTTTTTTTTATATGAGTCAACAGTATTATAAAGAGAAAAATAAAATTTATATGACCGGCCAGATTGTGATGAGCTCATGAAGCTCACGACCGAATGACTGAGACTAACAAGGAGTGTAACACATAATCAAGTACTAATATCGTAGACTCTGGTAGTAAAATCGTTGTGACGATAATATACTACTCATGATAAAGAAGAACTCAAATCAAGGTGAGCTATTGTGCGAACACATTGATCATGATCACTCATCATATATCTGAGTTCTCTATCAATAACATTGAAACAAAGGTTCAATCTAAAAAGTGAATTAACCATCCAAATGTAAAATGACTTTTGACATCTTCACAATTATTTTTTGCAAATTTAAACTCTTATTAATTATATATTTATAAAATTGCAGATTAGTCTGTTTCTTGAGTGAAAATTACTTTTGAGTCTCACTTATAAATTAAAAATTTACTACTAAAATTAATCATTATTACACTGTAAAAGGAATGTGTGGATGGGAAGACTACGATTATTATATACATATATAGTATTTTGTTTCAATTAATAAGTATTAATAAGTATTTCTTTCAATTAATAAAATAATTATTGTTTTGGCTTTTGTTTGTGTGCATTTTTATATGGAAACACATGCGCATACTCACAATTTTATCAATTGTTCTGTCTTTTCTGGAAGTAACAAATAAAGATGGTACAGCTGGCAAGAATTCGTAAAGAAAGACACGTCAATCAGAATTCGCTATGAGAGGAGAGAAGAACTGCAGTGAGGATGTTCACTCTTTTGGCTTTTGCAGGATACTCGTTGGAGTTCCGTTGCCAGCGCCCCTTTAATATTGTACACTGTATAACACTATCTGCTCCAGAGAGTCCAGAGTCATGCTTATCGGCTCGACGAGAGCTTATCGGGAGATCGAAACTTCTATTAATCTCCAAATTCGAATTTATCTGTAAAAAATTGAATAAAAAATTGAATTTCAGCTGAAAGAGGTCAAGAATATTAATTATTCTATAATATTATAAATATATGTCTATAATATCTATAATAAATGTTCCGATTTTTTTCATTATTTCGTGTAAAATATTCCATTGATCCCACATATTATTTGCGGATACGGTATGTGACCAATACAAGAAATATCTAATTGAATTTTAATGAATCACCATGATATGAAAAAATTTGACAAAACTCGTACTGGTTTCTTTATATTACTTTTTTTTGTTGTTTGGAAAAAAACCAACCTTGTTCAGGGTCCAGATCAATTCTCAATAATATATAATTTATACTTTTTACGACGTTCATTATTCAGTAATAAAATAATGGAAAGTCCTTTGATATATTATATCAACTATATATATTTATGTGCAATAATAATAATTCGCAATGGCATAATAGTTTTCAATAAATTTAATTTATAATAATAATTTATAATTTTATAATAATTTAATTAATTGAGATATTTCAGGTAAGAGGAAATGGTGGTTCTTGTCCAAGGTAAATAATGGTAATTTTATTCTTCTTCTTATACCGTGAAGTGGCGGCCTCTTTTAACAATTTCAATCATTGTAGTCGCATGATAATAAGTTTAGATTAAAATATTCTGTAATATCGTAATATTCATAAACGGATCTTCATGGAACGTTTACCACTTTTCATATAGTTATATACATATGCAATTAAAGTTCAAAGTACTCCGTATGTATTCGAAGAATCCGGTAATTATATTTGCCAATGATGATTGAATATTAATTACTGAATAATTCATGAATTCACAATGATACCGTTTATTATAAATAGAATAGGTACATTTTCTACTATTAAAGGCTATATACAAATTCCTGTAATTGGAAAATCTTTGAAATTAACGTTTAAATATCGAACTTCGCTTTTTATCTCAACCTTGCATATTTCGAGGGTAAGAGAATGTAAGTTCGATGACGTGTGCATATTTATAAGAAAATATGAGCATACAAAAAACAACAAGAACGTTTGAAAAAAAAAAATGTGAGAAAGTTATTTAAAAAACTTTAAATTATAAATTCTCTAAATTTTAATCAATTAAAATTTTTACTAATTTCATTAATAGTAACTCAATAATAGCAAATAAATGAGTTATTTTTATTGATCTTCAGTAACAAGTAACTAATTTATAGATAAAATTACAGCACTAATTGAAATTAGTAAAAATTATAACTGAATCAAATTTAGAGAGAAACAAGTTTTGTAAAAAAAATAAAGGAAAAACAAAAGAAAGCAAGAGTTGTAGAACCGGTATTCTTATTGGTTCTTGAAGAAAATGAATTATTCTATTTTTAGAACAGTGTGTTTGTTTTACTTATTCTTATTCCCTTGTTTCAATATAAATTAAAAATTCTTGAGAAATTTTTGTTATTGCAAATTTAGATAAAAAGACGCAGTAACTTGACAACCATACAGCCCCGTATTTAGGGGGGGGGGGGGGCAACCCGAGGCGCCTGCCCCGGGCGGTAATTTCAGGGAGCGCAAAATTTATGTCTAAAAAATGTTTTATTATAGCGCCAATGTCAAATTTTTGCCTCAGTTCGATCAAACCAAACAGTTTTCTCAGTGTATTAAAAGTCGCAAATGTGGTTATAATAAATTTTCAATGTAATAATCAACGCAATAGTCAATTGTTTGCAGGGCATTTGATAAAAATACTCGGTAGATTTTATTGAGATGCATATGCACCTTTCGAACAAGCCTTGGCTGGTCATAATGTAGATATAGTTTGCTGAAGAAATATAGTATATACCCAGCTGTTAAATGTGTTTGCGATAGTGATTACCTTCAGCTATACGTTTTAATTCGCACCGATAGTGCTTTTCACCTGGATCTTAAAAAATTGTTGTCTAAATATTCATAAGAAGATAATCACTTATTCGAGAAAATTTTCTGAATAATGACTAATTTATGAGTAAATTTTGGAAGTGAATCTCGTTCTAAAAGTGACACCAATTATTATAACACATATTGTTACATTGGTAAGCAAAACATCTATATATGTCGACATATATACTATATGTCGAGGAAATCGTTTTCAGGATTCTAATATCCGCTGCATAAGAAAAAAATAATAAAAATGTATAATCAATTATGATTTTTTGATATTAAGATTTCAATTTTTTAATAGGTTTCGTATGAAATTACCACAGATGGCGTTTTTACGTCGATTTCTATTTCAGACTCATAAAATATATCTTACGTAAAGGGAGCTCATAAAGTTATGTGTACAACATCAGGAAAACGAAAGTATATTGATGTGAGAAATAGAAGGATAAATTTAAGAGAAGTTTTTAATTTATGGAAATTTTCACAAAAGGGAAAACTCAAATAGTCAGTCGTGTCGATCGGTTTTTCCTTTATGTTATAAAATATCTGATATAGAAAGATTATTTGATTTATTTGATAAGTAAATAAAACATAAATAAATATATAAAATGGCTGTCACATCTTTTACATAACATATTCACATTATTGAGTAAAATATGTCTTGTCGGTATATATTAATAATTTGTATAGCAAACAAGCCCTTTTGTCTCATAAAAAAGACCTTTCTTCTTAAAAGGAACCTTTTTCGTCTGTGCAATTATAAAATTTGTTTATTATATAATGTTCATCCTTTTCTTCATGCACGGAAGAAATATATATGCTGGTTCAACGAATCACTGATCTGTTTCAGCGAATAATAATTATTGCGTTATTTCAGCAAAATGTTTCTCTGCATCAGCAAAATGTTATATATTTTTTTTTTGTTCTCTGAAAAGACTACTTGTCATACTGACGTGTTGAATCTTTAGCGCATGTAAAGTATTTTTCAGTGAGGAAGAAGAGTTAATAACATTTTTTATTTCATGTTTTGTTTTTCAGACATACTTAGATTTAAATTTTATCACATTCACGTTCACGTGTTAATGTTTGAACCTCTGCAAAAATTTAAGAGATATTTTGTAGTTTGTAGAATATAGTTTATATTATATATGCATCAGTAATTATGTAATTATCTTTCTTTTTCGGTATTTTAGATCACACATGTGGTAGGTCACGATAAGTCAGTAATTTTCATGTAGTCAATAAGCAATATATTTTCAAAGGGTATCACCGGATACTATTGATAGCTGCGTCCGTCGCACCTGCATCTAATTTATATCTATTGCCGCTATCTATGCATATAATTATGTGCAGCGAGTGTATAGTGTTGTATACGTCAAAGCAAAATGGCTGACAGCGGAAACCGTAGAGGCTCGTTCTTTAGTTCACGATCCTCAGTTCTGAAACAGAGCCGGTACCGCGAACGGCTTTTACTTTGCCGATCTCTATATACAAAATTTTGTAACTCTCTGCATCCTTTAACTCCTCTTATCTATATATCTCTGACTACATGTGCCACTGGCAGATTTCGATCACCCCCTCTTTTCGGTTTAACGACCCCTATGATTTCTCCTTCTCTAATCACGCAAATCGATTAAAATGCAAATTATGTGTAGGTGATACGCAACTTTTTTACACCGGTTACAATCAGTTTTGTTCTACCAGAGATTCCATTAAGAGCCAAAGTAGATAAGAATAAAACTGCCTAGAAAAATATCAGGTAATTTTTTTGTAATTTGTACATTTTTAAGCAAAATTATACTTCGAGTAGGTAGAAAAATGATATTTTTCCATCTAAGTATAATTTATATCTTGATATTGAGCATATTTTACAAAAACATCTAATAAAATACATTATAAACAAAAATGGAATAATATTCTTTACACAGCATATGTTCACCGTGTAATAGGTGACATCCTTCATTTCATAATACATATTCGAACTTCCGGTGTATTTGTCACGTGTAGCATGCCTCTTGTAATTATAAAAGCAAATCCAAAAGATATATGTGTTAATATCAGAGATTGTTTCTGTTATATTAAATTACTTCTATGTAACAATTATATTTAAATATATATGATTTTTCAAAGAAAGACTAAGAATAAATTTTATTGCATTAAAATTTCCAAAGATTCAATTAAAAATTTTGTGTATAATTGAACACAAATTCGCTTGTAGCACGTGAACACAGTTACAACAATTGCAACAATTGCAAGGTCCCTTAATTCATTGATGAATTGTACAGAAGTAAACACCATTTTTAGATAACAACGTGAGAGTTTGTTTTCCCACGTTTTGTTTAATCGATTGTCCTTGACCAAATTTTCAGGCGCTTCGGTTGTTTTATCGTTAACTTAAATCAACACTGCCTAACTTTCATTGACTCCTTCATTTGTTATTATTTATTTAATATGAAATATTGCAAAATCTTGTCAAGTATTTCAATATTTTAGTACACATTTCTCTTGATTAATTCATTTCAGTTATTTTTAACTTCGTTAATCATCATTATTAATCAGTTTCGGTAAACTTACGTATATGTCGTTATTGATTATTATTAAAATAAATAATAATCTGTATTGAAAAAATAGGTATCGATGTAGTCATTACTAATAATAGCACGATTTGCACGTCGAAATATTTTCAAGGTTCAGCCTTAACATAGCGAAAAATGAATTTGACTCTCATCTTAATTTTATGCACTGAATTTTATAACTATTAATTTTGTTATTAAATTTCGATCAATAATATTATACTATTTATTAAAAATATTATTATTTATATTTTTTAAAATTACTGCTTTATTTAATATATTAAAAAAAGAATAACACGAAATAAAAAACAATTTAATTGTATGCAAAGTTGACATATGTCAATTGTAACAATAATTACGTTCTTTTTTAATCATTCTAATGTAATATTAAGTAAGCCATGAGGCTCACTTCACGGAATAATCGCTTGGCAAAGTTTTATGTAGTTTTGCAAGGACGCCTTTGCGAACATTTTATCGCTTCTGTAAAATTCTTTGTTCTAACTTAGTAGTGATTTACAGTGAAATATTCTGTACATTAATAAAAAATTCTGCAAAACTCGTGCTGCACAGTTCAAGAGCACTTACTTAAATCTTATGACTGAAAAATTGTATTAATTCGAACAAAGAATATTGAATCGCCTTTTGGGATTATTTTAAAAAAATGTTTAATTTTACGCAGCAAGTGATTTTTATTACACAACAACAGGATGGCTGGTAATGAGTCGACAAAAGTGTCACTGACTGTCTCTTTCTGTTTTTTTCGTACTCCTTCGTCTTTCTCTTTCCCTCTCATTGCTCAACTCTTTTGTCACTTTCAAATCCATATCTTTATTGCATTCTCCAATGGTTACTATACATCCTCATGTACATCAAAATACATTAGTTTAGTCAAGGTATTTATAACTCAGTTATAAAAAACTTGAGATATTCGAAATTTTTAATTTTTATTACTTTTACGTATTATTAAAAAAAGGAACTGCAGAGTAAAACAGAAAGCAATAAGTGACTAATCGTTGACTAATATTTAGATATATTGTAATATAATTGTTTAAAATGAAAGGCAAAGTTACGAAACTGTTTCAATTTCAATTCACAGATTGAGATTTCGAAATTGACGTAATCTTAAAACTTTTAAAATTATTATTTATTTAATTATATGATTTAATAAATGGAACTTTTAAAAGTTTTATATAAAAGGGCCTACCGAAATTGGTTGAAATGGTATTGAAATCATAAACTGAGACGGTCTCGCAGTAAAAAAGGCAAGTTAGTAACGGTACGCGTGTCTGCTTGTAAAAAGACAACGGCCTATTCCGTTCTTGGTTCTCCTCGATGACTCAGAGTTCGAACATCTAAAAGTAATACGACGTCCTCGTTTGTCTTGAAAGGTGTGTTTTATTGAACCTGAGATCACTGATCAAGGTAAAATCCCTAAAAATAAACCATTCTTAATTGCAATCTTTTAAGTATTACTTTTTCCTGCGAACACCTCAAATTGAATTTGAAATCTAGCCATCTTATAGCCACCATTTAGGAAATATATATTTGTTTTGAGAAGACGAACTTAGGCTTGAAAATAAATTTAGGTTGCGATTTAATATAAAATGGTTAGATAATATTGCTGTAATTAAACGAATTCACTTGCCTGAGAACAAGTCTGATGACTTTCACTTTCTATAAAAAAGTTCCAGAGATTGGCAGATTGACAGAATCCGATCATGCGATGTAATTTGTAATTAAAAAGAATATCTCTCTTTATGTTGCAGACCGATTGGGTTAAAAAAATCTGTCGCAATGGCAGAATATTGCGAGTACCTTTGGGATCCATTACGCGGTCACACGAGCGTTGCTCTTGCCCGTAGTCTTTACGATGAACATTCCAGAGTACACAAAGGTGACAAAAAACTGGCGATTAAGACTGTTAGGGCTATTCTTCGTGATATGCCAGGCGTTGGTAAGTACTCTAATTGATTTTTTCATCTTCTTCCCACTTTTCAATTTTGGTCCACTGATTACTGAATATTCTATATAACTGTAAGAATAAATAATTAGTCACAAAGGAGACTTTAATTTTGCGATTGAGCGCTCTCGCATGAAATGATAAACCATTAAAGACATATTTTTAATTAGAGATAAATTAGCAATTAGATAAATTGGCCCTGCTGTTCAAGTCTGAATAAATGGATCAAAATTTGCACATATTAGTAATGTGGAATGTTGATTTAGAAATTCGCCATTACTATTTTTGCATTTGCTAAATTTATACTATATTTTATATTTATATTTCAAAGGATTGAAATTTACTGAAATTTGTTGAAATTCCTTGAAATCCTGTGAAATCTTTAAGAAATATCTTCGACAAATGTCAACGCTTTTAGCGTGGGCATGAAATTCTAGTTTTATATACATATAATGTATTCTTTATATATCATTTATAGTCTATAATGGTTTTATATCCGGAAAGGATGACGCTTCCTGAATGTGAATTTTTTAAGCTCGTGGCATCACAATCATTGTATCTTCTATTGTTATTCGCAGATTTGACGCATTGCACGGACGAATACATTACGCGCTTCCTGTTGGCCCGGAAGTACAGAACTGAACAAGCAGCTGCGCTGATAGCAGCTTATCAGGCACAAATTGCTCATCGACAAGATATTTTTGGAAATCTCACTGCTCGAGATCCAGCTCTGCAACGTGCTCTCAGAGCTGGTATTCCTGGTGTTCTTCCTGCTCGTGATAAGTAAGAAAAAATATGTATTTAAAGAATCGTCAATGCATAATCAGTCAAATTCACTGATTTTAATTGTATCAATGATTTTTTTTTTAAGGAAGGGTAGGTGCGTTCTCATCATACTCGCCTCCCAATGGGACCCAATTGCAGTTCCAGCACTCTCAGTGCAACGCGCACTTTTCCTTGTTTTGGAAATTCTCATCCAAGACCCTAGAAATCAGGTATGAATACCGTCAAAATTATTAGAAAATTATTTTTTTACCATAAATGAAATGCGAAAAATGAAATAAATTTTTTATACTACATATTAAGTAAAGTTTCTTATATAAAATTGTATTGAGCATTATTCAACATGTCATAAGATCCCGTCTCTCTTTATATACATATATATATGCAAGTTGAAGGAGTTGCGCTATACTTACGCAATAATTCTCCGCCTTTGTTCCAGAAGACACTGACAGTTATTGTTAACGCAGTTCCGCTGTTTACTGAAAATATTTTTAAAGTCCGTTCTAGTGAAAAAAAAATATCTTTAGAATTCTCATTCCGGTTTTAAAATGTAAATTCTAAAAATTATTTACCTCACTGTTATATTTTAAACAAATACAATCAAATTGAAAATTAGATTATCCAATTAATGTTTTCCTCAATCAATTTAGCAATCTGGCTTTGTGGCTGTGGTGGATTGGGGAAATTTTTCTCTGAGGCAAGGTGGAGCTTTAGGGGCAGCAGCCCTTCGAAATTTGGTTGCGGCACTACGGGGAAGATTTCCAGCTAGATTCAAAGCGATCCACTTCCTCTCAGCACCTCTTTATGTTCAAGCGACTCTGGCTCTCGTCAAACCATTCCTGGATGAAAAAACTCGAAACAAAGTGAGTTTTATATTCAAAAATTTCATATCACAATAATATCAAATGTTTTCATTACCAATCGTAACTAAATATTTGCTTTTATGAAATCTGACATGAATTAGCAAGGTTGAACAAGTATTTCAGTGATAAGAATAGACCTAATAACCGCAAACGTATAATAAATGTAATAATTTCGTCCTTGCAGTTTCCATAATAGCATTGGGAATAAAACATTCGTAAATTGAAAAGTATTTCAACCATTTTCATGATATGTTTTATAAAATTACTAGTAGAAATTTACTTGACGTTCTAAATGTCTTGAAATATAAAAAACATGAAAAAAAAAATCTTGACATCCTGCAAAATTAAAGATGATGATTCGGTATTAATTGATAGGAGCATAATTCATATTTGACAGATTTATAATCTTGATTTTATATGTTGTTTTATGTATAAAACAGGATATTCTTTGAAATGTGCGTTTGAGTTCTTCCACTTATGAATAGTGCACAGAATGCTTTCTGGAGTGAATCCATTTAATGTTTTAATGCATTAAAACATTAAACGGATTCACTCCATGGATATGTAATGTGATCCTTCTTCATTGTCAAGTAGAGCAACATTACTCTTGTGGAAAGAGGTCGGGAAGAAGAAACTGATATTTTGTATAATTGGATAATTGATATTTAAATTTAGAGCTAGAAAATTATGTTTGAATAGATTTTTTTATGCTAAATCATGTTTTTTCTTCTCTTAGATATATCTACATGGAAATAATTTGAGTACTCTACATGATCATTTGCCAACGGACATTTTACCAGCGGAATTGGGTGGAAGTGGTCCAGCATTTAATCCTGGTCTCTGGGCCGAACCTGTTATTCATTCAGCGATGAAGGAAGCCGAGTTGGCTGCCATGAAAAGGGACAAAGAACTCGCTGAAGAAGCGAATAACCTCAGAAATTCTCAGGAACAATCAAGGTCGAAGGACGAGAGGCAAAGCGAATTCTTAGACATGGACAGGAACGAAACGAATCAATCGGAATCTGAAAAAATTGATCCGGACTTTGAAAACAAGAAAAACCTGAATGATACCAAGGTCAGTAATGTGTGAAACTTCAAACGCAATATTTGCAATTTTAAACTGATGATATGCAGATTCCTGTAAAAAATATTATAATAACAAAGTTTTAAGGGTGTTGGGCTCAAGTTCTAGCAATTAAATTCAATTTATCCATTTTACTCAACGAAAATAAAAAATCGAAACCCAATCGAATTTCGAGAATTGGGTCCAACATCCTTACAAAGAATATAAATAAATAATAATAGTAATATACGATATTTTTTAAATTACAGGAAAAAGTTTTGAACATGAATGGTGTCAGTCAAGCAGCTAAGAGCACAAAAAAATCGTCCGTTCTGGAACCAATTCACAACCCCAGAAAAAAGCAGGAAGAGCAATTATTAATAAGTACCGAGGAAAATAGTAACAAAAATAGGAAGTCTACTGAAGAACAAGAAGCAGAAGATGTAGAATGTTTAAGCTTTCAGTCGGATACAAATTCGAATGAATTCGAAATGGTTCCGAGTCAGCCAGAAAGCGAAGATAATTCTCTAGAAATGAAAGTTGAGAAGATTGTCATAAGAACTGGAAAAGGTGATCCACTTCCTGAAGAGGCAAATTTAATTACTTAATTTTAAGAAATTTTTTAAACATAAAAAAGGGAAAAGAAAGCTTTGAACCCTTCGAAGTTAAAAGGGTGAAAATAACAAAAAAATTATTGCTTCAACTTTGGAATTGTGGTTGATTTAGTTCCTAAATTCGTTCGAGTAGGATAAAATTCTATTAGAACGAAGATTAAAATTTTTGCTCGCACTCAAGTTATTCTAAGATCTTTAAAAGCTGAAAGAAACATATTTTTTATAAGACAATACCAATGTAAAGTGATAGTATCATTATTTAATAACAATTACAAAAATAATAATCATGATTCTGTAGCACTTTGTACTAAAAGTGAGATGACAATACAAGAAAGGCTATGAAAGCTACAAAGGATCGAATAATGAATTAAATTCTGAAATCTGTTATATTTCCGAACATTTAATTTTAGTTTAAATTTATTCTTTGAAACATCGCTTTTGCAATATGGCATGTAACGTAAAATATAACGTAATATATAAATAACGTAAATATTATTTACGTGAAATTCATCTCATGTAGAACAGTATTTGCCCCTTATACAGGCCTCGAAATTTCCTTGGAAAACATACCGTCCTTCATTATTTTTATTTTTTATTTTATTTTTTTTTATTTTACCATGCAAGGGTTTGGTGATTTTAGTATGTTAATTTATTTCGTCAGATGTAAAGAGCTCTTCGATCCCTAGATTTAAGATCGATGTGAATCTGTAAGGAAATATTTTATAAATTCAATAAATGTTGCACTGCAGAATTACGATTTTCTTTGGAATTGATGAATGCACCCTACTGACAATTTTGGTAAATAAAATATATATTTTTTATCGTCTCAACACGGATACACGAGGCGTTGAAGGGGAATTATATATAAAATGAACCTAATACCAGTTTAATTTTTGTACAGTATATCAAAATAGAAAATTCTATATTTATATTGTCGTGTATAATACCTAAAAACAATAGAGTTCCTTGAACGTTTTTAGACAATAATAAAGTCCTAGTTGGGCTTTGGTTTGAAGGCAAGATTAATTCAGTATAAAAAAGTTGATGAAAATTGGAATGTCGATGAATTTATGATATCAAACAATGTGCGAGTAAAAACGATGAAGATTTAATTAAATGAAATTGATTAATTATGAATTTCATGTATAGCTTTGTCTTGCCTTCAGGCTTTAAGTTGAACAAATCTTTAGTATAAAAATAACCTCGCACACATTGTAAAATACTTTTTCACAGTTTTAGGAAAAATGTAATCATTGTACATAAAATAATAGAAAAACAGTGTGATGTATAGTAGCAGACAAATATCTGTTAAATTGTCGAAGGCTGGTTTTAAGGCTCGACTTCAAAGAAATTTCCAAGGCATGAATTGGTAAAGGGTTCTGAAATTAAAATTATTTTGATTAGATTTAGATCATTTATGCTATTATTGCCGGAGGAACCCAGCCTCCAAATCCTCGTTCCAATTCCTCGGCTACTGCAAGAGTAAGGCGATCTTGGTAAAGACCAGCGACAATCTGAAAATAAAAGCACATTTGTAATTTTAGGTATTCAGAATAAATTAGTTAATAAAGACTAATTATTATACTACAAAGATTTAAAGCATTTAGATAAAAATTAATTACAATGTAGTTAATTTATCACAATGTAATTAATTTATGACCTGTATGCCTATCGGAAGTCCCTGTTTATTAAGTCCTAATGGACAAGCAGTTGCTGGCAATCCTAGGACATTTATAATCCCAGTATACGTAAAATTAAAAGGCTTTATAAGTGGCTCATGATGTAAGGGTGCAGCTGTCGGATGAGTTGGATATAAAAAGATTCCATCTTCACCAAGAAAATCCTACAAATATAATTATATAAAAATACATAATTTAAGTCGCAATGGTAAATTTCATTCATGTAAATTAAATATTCGGTAGAGTCTTAGAGATAAATTTCTAGCCAATATAGAGCGTGAACAATTTATTTATAGTTCAACAGTTAGATCTGCAAGTATCGACAAAGTCAAGGTTAAAGAAAATCTTGCATAACTGCAATAGATAAATGATCGTCAATTGTGTCACTGACAATTTATCGATAATATTTCATCGGCTTACAAATGAAATTCACTAAGTCAAATTTTTTTTTTTGTATTTGTTTCATTATTTAAAAGAAATTCAAAAAGATTTTAAGTTATTTCTAAATATTTCAAAGAATTCAAGAGATTTAAAGAGATTTCAAAACATTTTCGATATAATCGCAACCTCTTTTTTTCGATAGGATAGAGAGAAAAGCCTACCCTAAATTCTTGATAAAGCTCCCTGCTTTCTTGCACAAGTTTAGTCTGTTTTTCACTTCCCATCTTAATTTGAAATCTCTCGAAAGCTGCAGTTAGTAATGCAATCAAAGTGTGATTGCTCATGAAAAGTGTCCACTTAACTAACTCCAACCAGACATTAATTTGTCCTTTACGATTGGACAATTCGTAGGAGAAATCTTTGCCTTCCTCACATGCCATATTTGCCAACCAGTAAGCTAAACTTTTTCTCATCCTTCTTATGTGTAATTTCGTAGCCTTAACTTTGTGAGCTTTTTCAAGGTAATGCACAACCTTTCTCAAAGATTCCTTTATTTCGCGATCTACGGGCGAAACTAAGTATTGTCCACCATCATCCTCCATGTAGTAAAACTGCACAAGGAAAAATGATATTGATTACTGATTGTTAAATTTCCTGAAGTTCATAATTAAATATTTGATTTTAATTATTAATTTCATTCTATAGAGAAGAACTTGGAATTTACTTTGAGCTTTGAAATGTCGACTTTGGAACGCAAGTTTAACTTGTCTGCGTTACCATTGGCTATTACTTCTAGGACTGGACTCATGTCTTGAGCATATCTGCACATGGGTCCAATTCCAAGAAGCAAATTTTGATTTTCATTGTGAGCACTCGGGTATTGTCCTTCGTTTGAAACGATACCTGTGCAAAGAATCATTTTATTTGTTAGTTTTAGACGTGGAAAGTATTTTTGCCTCAACAAAATTTAAATCATTTAAAATAAATACCCTTGGAAGGTTTATGTCCAAAGACTCCATTAAAAAAACAGGGCATCCGAATGGATCCACCAATATCAGAACCTAACCCACATGGTGAACCTGCAGCTCCTTGTATACAACCTTCACCACCGGAAGAGCCACCTACTATATGTCTGTAAAGAAAATTCCAAAACATCTTTTGTAATATTAAATTTTATCTTCAAAAGTAAAATTTATTTCTTTTTTTTTCTTATCAATTACCTTGAATTGTATGGATTTCTGCTTGTACCATGTATACAATTGCTAGACTCCCACCACATGGCCACTTCCGATACATTAGTTAAGGCAAGAGGAATTGCTCCCGCCTCTTTCATTAATTTAATTACATCAGCATCCTCTTCTGATACGATATTCTTACGATAAACTAAACCAGCTGTTTGCTTCATATTTTTAATAGCCACACAAACCTGAAACCATGCAATGTCTTTACAGAAAGATTTATTTTGTTTCTTGAGACATGTTAGAGAATGATACGTCAAACGTTCTGTATTGTCACTCAAATACTATTTTACTTTTCTTTTAATTTTACTAGAACTATCATTGAAAATCTCGAAAGCAAAAAGTTCACTAGACAATTAATAATATTAAGTATGTAAAACATGCTCAAATGCACTTAAAAAACAAATACTTGATGATGTCCTTTGTGCAGAATTTTATCATCAGATTTATGCTACTTCTCTACAGTTCCAGCATGCTAAGCACTTCTTTCAGAAAAATATCCCATGTAACACAAAACTTTTAAACTTAATTTCATAACTTTCTTCAGATTAAGTCATTTTCATGAGAATAATTCTCAGAAAGGAATTACAGAAAAAAATAAAATATGAAACTATATACTGAATGTCGATTATTAAAAAATATGATATATTTAATATCTTACTTTGCTTGTTCTTTGCTGTTGTATTTTTTTATTCGATTATCGTTTGAAATCCAAAATAATCGCATACAATTATTTTTTTGCTATAAAGTACTTTGTCGAATGTGTCACGTGGGATTTAAAAGAGAAGCTACTATCAGTAAAAGTATTATGTAAGTCGTCAGTTATTATACCTATATTGCAAACCTAAAATGCACCTTTGTCGTGAATGGCACCCCAAAAAAGGGTTTCTCTTTAGCAAGAACCTCGATAGAGGGGGCATTCGGAGATTTCAACAACTCATCACATTTTCTGGCGTCTTTCAGAGCATCCTCAAAACGATCTTGGACGACAGGGTTCAATATTGGTTGAATTTCATTTATTCTATCGATATAGGATTGGACCACCTTCTCAGAAGAGAGCTACGATCAATTTAGTCAAATGTCAATTAACTCCATTTTATATGACGGCAAGCCTTGCTAAAAATGCTTTTTCTACTGATGTGATCATTGTGTAATGTGAAGTAGAAAAACCCTGTTCAGACCAGACTGGCCCCTTTCATATTTTCCAGTGGAAAATGCCGCTTGTAGTAAGACCGAATGCAACACAATCAAATTGTAAGGCTTCTATAAAATAATCCACTTGATGTCTTGCAAAGCTGGCTTTTTCTACTGACTTGGTGAATATTAAGTAGAAAAGCTTTGTTTAGGCAAGACTTTCGTGTTTTCAAGTAAAAACTCCCGTCTCAAGTCTAGCAAAAACAGACTTTTCTACTGACTGGAAGTATACAGATAAATAAAAGTGGAAAAAAATCTAGATTTTATTTGTAAATTGTGCGTAAACTAAAAATAGTCATAAATGGAGGACTTGCCTGCTTATTGCGAATTTTTGTTGCCAATGCTGTTGCACTGTGCAAAAGTGTGAGATCTTTTATTGGTGGTTGTGATTCTGCTGGGCCGCTTAAATATGCGACTAAAAGCAATATTCCTCTTACTAGAAATTCAATGAGTCTATGAATCACAGTTATTATTTTTCTACCGACTTCCATCCTTGCATGATTTTTTCCCTTGCTGGTCATTTATCTAAAACATGATTATAAACATAATTTTATGAAGTATTTATACAAACATTATTGATTTTCATAAAATTAGAAAAGATTATAAAATTATTTTTATGTTTTAATGAAATTTTCTATCAATGAATATTTTTCAGACTTTTGAGATGTTTTAGTGCATATATTATCGAAGAAAAGTAAATATTCTTTTGACCATTGAAACATTAGATGAACGTTATTCATCGCAAACGAAATACACGACCTGGTTCACGTTTATTAACTGCAGTTTACTTGTAATTGAATGAGAGAACTTGTGAGGAGTAATTCGGCGTAAATTGATACAAGTTGTGTCTATTCACTTTATGTTTCATTTTTGATTTTAATCCATACCTTCGTTTTGAAATTCCATTGTCAGAAATGGGAATTTATTTAATATGAATATCCATATTTGAAATTTCTTTAGAATATAAAATCCATGGATTCATTCATATCTATATTTAGTTCATACATTTTTACGAGTTTTGTAGGTACTTAACATCTGTACGAAAAAAGTTTTACTCAAATATTAGCCTTAAGCAATCATAAGATAAACGATTTACAAATAAGATTATTCTTAACACTAATTACACGGAAAAAAGCTTGTAAAATTGTTCTCTTGACATATGTTCCTTTTCTTTTTCCTGTCATTAAAATTACAAAAGTCTAGCGTCCAAACTGAAATAATTTTTATTTGAAGTATTGAAAACGATCAAGAAAGTGTCATTTCAATTACAGATCGATAATATTAATTATCATGAAAAAATATATAGATTCAGGATAGGGGTAAAATTTCACCGAGTGCTATCTGTCGTGCCTTATCGACTTTAAATCGATTGAGTTCATATTATATAGTGACATACTTTAATAAATTATATCTATTGTGCCACAAAAAATAAAAATAAGAGCGACAATGCTTTATGATTAATTGCAACTGGGATTTTTTTCCTAAATATACATTATTTTTCAAATATTTTTGATATATAAACAGTTTAACAAATAAAAGTCTCTATGGAATATCCGATTGTATTTTTCAACAATTTCTATAAAGTAAGTTAAGTATATGCATGTTTCAGATAAAGTGGTAAAAACTATAGCAGACTATATTATTAAAAACCTGTTTCTTATTCAATCAGTTCTCTCGACTTATTTCAAAAAATCATATGACCACTCCTTTTTTACTAAAAAATACTTGTAAATAACTATCTTGTAAACAGTTTTCTTAACTTTTCTATTAATATTAAATTCCTATTAATTACAAATCACAAACAATCTCTGTTTTATGTTTAAAAATATGCACGACGCGATTGAATGATCAAAATAATTATTTAATTATGAGTCGTTGTCCTATAGAGGTCAAGCTACGAGATCAATTAGTCACGTGAGTCTTATATTTAATAATACTCCAAGGTCGCTCTAAAAACAGGTATATACACCATGTGAGTTTGACAGTACTCCCAATTTTAGTTCAATTTCTGAATTACTGATAGAATATGAAAATAATAATAAGAAGATAATACGAAAAACATAAAATCCCAATAGATAGACAAGAGACACCACAATATGATCAAGATTCTCTTTAATTTCAATTAACGGATCTTATCTAACGGTACACAACAATTCCACGAAAATTGAGCTCATACAAATAATGTACGAAAAATTAAATCATTTTGTGATTCAAAATGGCATCTGCGATTTCAATATTTCTTTCGCGGACACAAACCGGTATTTTTTTTTACACTGAGTATCATTTTGCATCTCTCAGAGCCCTAACTAAAAAGATATAGTGTGGCGTATGCATGAGTGAGAAGTCGCGTCAATAATTTATCAAATTCCGGCGAATTTTCTGTACTTACTCTAATTTTTAAAGAATGACAATGTATGAGAGGATCGCAAGTAATTCAGGAAGTTCTGTTTTTCAAGTCAATATCAATCAAAGTCTCGTTGATGTCAAATTTAAGTCACGAGTCATTCAGACGGTGATCCAGCACACAAAAGTACACTCATTTACTTCTCGGCACAGCGCTTTTACTGAGCTTCAGGTTTTGCTCAGAGTATAGTCGAACTGTATAAGTATGTACATGTATAGTATATGTATGGGTAAGAATATGTATTGTATATGCAGATGTAAAAGTATGTGTAGGAGAGGAGAGATAGGCAGATTACTGTTGTGTCTATAGCAAAGATATTTGCTATAGTCTGTGTACAGATCAGTTTGTCATCGGCGAGACTGGCGGCAACTGTATAAAACGTGTATTACAATTGTTCACCTGCTACTCCGATTGCTTTTCAAACCACTTCAAACTCCGGGATATTTTTACCGGAAGGTTGTCATTCCAACATTCAGTACGAGAAATGTCATTCTTTTATTTAGAATATTATTTCCAGCAATTACATAATCTCTTCGAAAATAAGTCAGGGTACCGGTCATATTACATAATGTATATTGATTTTGGCATATTTGAATTAAATTTGATAATAAGAAACTAATAAGTTGTTAGATTTAAGGATGGAACGTGTTTTTTATAATTTAAATTTCAAATAATTCAAATTATTACAATAGTAATAATTTGCTTTATTTAATTTAATTTGTTTCTGTTATTTAATGACTCGATTAACATGAGTAACGTTTTTTAATCGATTACAGTTATTTCGAAAGAAATAAATTATAACAAAAATGATTGTCAACGTGGAAAAAATGAGAAAAAAAGAGAATCTCACGAAAAAGTCTCCAAATATTTTTGGTCGACGCATAGAATATATCACTGTAGCATCGTGTAATGTTTATTTATGATGATGATATATAGTTTATTCCTGTTTATAAACTGTAACTTTTCCTCCAATTGTCTAAATTTATCGCTCAAATCGTCCTGACGAAGTATCTTTCCATAATATATCTTATTCCTAGTAAATTTTTCTTTTTCCAATTGCTGAACATCCAAAAAATTACTATTTTTTTCATTTTTTTCAAAAGATTTTCTAATTTCTTCTCCTCTCTGACATTTTTTAAGATAAATGCGCCCCTGAAATAAGTTTGTGTAAGTGAATAGAACAACTCTCACTACAAATGACTACAAAGTGCGCGTACGTGTAGGTGTACTTTACAGAGTACATTATTTTTTGCTAGTTGCTTTGATTGCTTTACAAAGGCTGTTTAATTTTTTTCGCCTATATTTTCATCGCCATCCGTTTAATAAAAACGGTCACGGTCTTCAATATGAATATATTAATGTGAAACTTTCATTTATCAAGTCAAATCAAGTGTAGAAAGTGTGCAGGATGTTTTGAGGTTAACTCCATCGAATGACAAGCATAAGTAAGAATATGTGTCATAATTTGAGTTAGGATGCAAGTTTCTTAATTACCCTGTAAAGATAGCTTATTAAAATAAGAGACAACCAAGAACTTATATCTTTTTGTTAAAATGAATGCACTTACTTTTTTTTTCTTCTCTTTTACTGTGCACTGTTGATACGATCTTTGCTACGATTTCTGTTGATTTTTTGAAATTTTCATTTAAAACTGAATAAGGTAAGATGCCAAGTAAGATTAGATTATGTAGATGTCTCAATTGTCATAATGTACCTTGGAATCGTTGAAAAAAAGGTGGGATAAAAAACTTTGCATATGAAATTTTTCAGTTAATATCGATTTGCATGTGTAGTTGTATGAGGTGATTGATGCTGTATGCTTTTCACTTATTTTTATGATGTTTTTAGTACTTTTTGGTTTTATGATAAGAAAATAAGTGATGGAAACGTTTTAAATTTGATAACAATTTTTATATTTGTACTGGTTTGTATGTAAACGAGGCAAATTTGTTATGATCGTTGATCAGAAAAAAGAAATGTGTCGGAAAGTCGCAAGCCAGGCAACAGATGACTGCAACTGTTCATGAACTGCTGCCACCTACTGGGGAATCTCAAACTCAAATAGGGATTTAAATGGATTTAAATTTTAAAGACCCAATAGACATATACATATGCATATAATACTATATGCAATTTAAAAAAAATAATATTATTAATTCTGTAATAAACATTTTATTTATTACAATATTAATAATTATTAATATTAAATAAATAAATACACATTTAAAAATAATTAAAATGATCTATTATTATTAATAACTAATTATTAATAACTCATTTTTAATAAAAACTAAATATTTCGTTTTAGGATGGAAAATTCGAATTTGCAAGGAGATGGAACAGAGTCATCGCCTTCACCTAAAGTCGACCCTTTCCTCATCCCCAAGCCGGTTCAAGATGCTAAAGATCTTCGGGAAAAAATTAAAAAAATCGTCGTTAAATCGAATTCCGCGACAAGTCTTTTAGTGAAAAATACAATTTTGTTGCCAAGCAGTGTAGCTCGTGTGAAACAGATGTCCAATGTTCAAGTCTCTTCAGGACCTACTTCAGAATCTACTTTTAAGCCTTCCGGTTCTGCTACTGGTGAGTCAAATGAACTTTTTTTATTATGTATTTACATTTACAAGTGCAGAAGCACTTTTATTTTTTCATTACGGTTGTACAATTGCAATCAATTAACACCAATTCAGAATTGTTACTTCCAGATTCATTGGCGAATTAATTTCCTAAAAGAGTAATTGAATCACCAATCAAAATTTACAAATTAAATCGAATCTAAATTTACATCAACGATAATCAGAGACTATACTTAACATTTTGATATTTTTGTGTCAAATCCTTTTTTTGATAGCGTGTGAACTTTACCAACCACCTCATCTTCAAAGCATAAATAATTCACCGCTTTAAATTTCAAAGCTTTGAAACTTTATCTCTTCTGCTTTAATGACATTCGCAAATTGGATATTTAAATTCAAACAAATTTCACAGTAACCCTTATAAATTTAAATTTATTTAAACATTTATTATATACTTTTAGTTTCTCCAAAGACTTACGATTAATTTATTACTGACTGAAAAGTTTTAGAATGTTATTTCATATAAAAGAAGACATCTCCCTTCGAAGACCTTCTTAATTGATTTTCAGGAATCAAATGAGACATAAAATCACTTTGTTGAAAGAAGGTTAAAGCTTTTTCTTCTCGAAATATCCCTTCCGGGTTTGGGTGGAGTTGAAGGCCTTTTTACCGAATAAAACATATGCCACTTTCCTACGTGGGCGGTTATTCTGAACCCAGAACCCTCTGGTATACATTATCCACGAGAAAGAGGGTAAAATAGGATAATAATATTCCCTTGAGTCTGCTTTGATATTGTCATAACAAATGTTACTTTTTACTCTAATACTTTGTCGGAAAGCCTTTTGATCAATTTAATTTGATTTTTTAAAATTATTTTCAATTAAAATGGAGTAGTTTTATATAAGGGCAAAAATCCTGAGTTTAAACACGAGATTAATCCTTTCTGTTAATGAAAATCTTTGATGACACTGCAATGGCCATTTTCGCACATGAGGAGACACTTAGTAGCTTAGAAGGAATTCTTAATGACCCTTGAGGATGTGTATTGCTTCTTGAAGTGGTCAAGTTGGATGAGGAGTTAGAGTTACGTCAAAGAAATGTGAAACACTTGTTGCCTGCAAACAGACTCAACAGCTTTATTTCAAAATATATGAAGTCATATTTCTTTAAGAAAGAAAAAAAGAAGAATCACTTGATAATTGCTGACTATTGAAAATCTTTATTTTATGCTAAAAATGTTGAAAGTAGAAAGTTTTCACTTTGCCAGACATTCTTCTGTATGGAGTGGAATATTGAGTAAAGAACCGAAAAAAAATGGAAAAAATCAATATTTGTGACCTGAAATGGAAATGGCGTTCCAACCACCATTTCTGGTGACTTTTATACGTGACTTTTGTGTTCAAGGGATGGAGAGAGATAACATAAATTCTATTCAAGAGATAGTTTCAGATTTATCATGATTTATCTCGAGAGGTGGATTTTTAGAACGATATTTATCAACTTTTCATCACATTAATATTTAACAACTAACAAGTTGCTCCTTAATCATAGAACGTGATGTTGTATGCTGATTGTGAGCTGAAACTATTTGCCAAGAACTTCTCGTGAGGGAAGTAAGTTGTTTATTAAAGTCTGAAACTTGGAATCTATAGAAAGCTAGGGAAGAGAGTTTGACGTCGTCAGCTGAGACGAAGTGAGTGACTTTGATGGAGGGCAGGAGGGTGGTGGCTTTTTAAAGCCCGGAGAAGAGAAAAGCGCGCGAACCGGGGTGACCTGGTGGCTGCCGGTGCTGCTCCTATATTGATCTATCTGTCTGAGTTCAGCAGAGTAGTATAGTTCTGTGTGTACCAGCGCAGTTTCTTGCGATCCTTCAACGCGTTACAGTGCTGTACTGTTTTATTCTTATATTTTGACCTTGACCACAAAAACCACTTTATAACTTTTCACACCTACTGGTTTCATTATGAACTTTCTTCTGGACTTAACGCTGTATTTTAACGAATCCCCCATAATTCCCTATAACGCACGTGCCGTGTCTGAAGTTAACTATGCCACCCACTCGCCGTTACCACCCACACTTTACTAATTTAGCTACTCTGCTTGTGCTTTGAAAAAACCTTTATGACATGCTCGCTATAATTTCCGGCTTCATTATTCCTAATTCGAGTTCCAGTTTACGTGATGAATTTTATGGAAGAGTAATCATAACTAATGGAGGTTTTAGATCATCAAGTGAACTTTTTCTTTACATGTATTTGGTAGTTTCAACGTTTTTTATTGTAGAGATTTTTTTGTCATAGAGAGTTTGTGTTCAGAAAAGGTGTGGGTAATGTGTAGGCAATTAGAATCATGTGATGTGTAGTAAATGGTATTATGATTGACCAAGGGCTGGTTTATGAACCCTATATAGAAGCTAAAGACATAAATAATTGAGGAGATATAATTGGCAGAGAGAGAACATAAACTATATTAATTATTGCTCATGTTTCAAGTATAGAAGATAAGAAAGATGCAATTTTTTCAAATATACTTTGGTCCGAAGAATGGATGTAATAATTGATTGATTCACATAAACCCAGAAATATGTTAACGAAAGCAATTTTTCTTGAAGATATCGATCGAAAGCAAGAGATGGAAGACTCCACATCATTTCCTGAGTTGTGAGTTTTTCCTTTTGATTTCCGAAATCTCTTGTTTCCCTACAATCGATGAAAGGAAGAACTAAATCAAGGAGATTACCCTCCGCTGAGAAAATGTACTCAGCAATAATTGTTTCCCTTCTATGAGACAATGCCTCGGTGCTGTGGAGCACCTTTGATTTCCGCTATGGACCGCAGTGGGTCTCCACAAAATCTCGGTCTACAGGTTCAGGACGGTTAGTAATCAGATTAATTGCCAATTAGTGGAATTTATATTCGCGGTTGTCTTTGCCTTTGACTAACCATCTGTACCGTTTACAAAACAAATATCTAAATACCCGTGTGGCTGATTTGATATCAATTTCAAATTTTCTGTCGTGTTACCTCCTATTCGAATATAAATTGACATTTTTCAATTAATTGAAATGGTGTTTATGAAAGAATGTAATTTGTATTTTATATCTGTCCTTCAGGAAACAAATATTGGCACATCTATTGAAATTCGATTAATTTTTTTAAAAGTATTGGAAAAACTTTGAAAGGGTTAATTCATTTAACAATGATAACAGAAGTCAAGAAGTGAGTGAGATTATGGTAATTGTTTGAGTACAACCGTAATGTAACAATACTCTCTCAATATGAATTAGTAAGAATTTGACTAATTGAATTAATAGCCTTATATTTGACTATTAAATTAGTCATTTCTCTAGCAATTTGACACTTTTTATTAATTTATAATAAACGCTTCGCACTATACATATTGTGGTGAAGAAAATGAAACCTTTATAGAAAGTATTACATATTTCTATTTTAGCTCTATGGTCAATGTTTATTATTAAAATAGAAAAATCTATAATTCGATATCACACGGAGCTTTTACATTTTGCTATGAAAGATTTAATAAAATCCCTAAATTATCCTAGGTAATCCTCGGAATAAAACAGCCTTGGCTCCGGGTCACAGTCTCATGGACTGGATTAGATTGGGCTCTTCTGGGGTTGATTTAACTGGTGTCGGCGGCGTGCCTCGAGTTGTTACAATAGCTGAATTAGCTAAACATAACAAGGAAAATGACGCCTGGATAGCGATAAGAGGTTTGTAATTTTATGTCTCTCAGAACTTTGATAAAAATTGTAATTTTTGTTATAACTTTCACGATTTCTTTCCAGGAATTGTATTTAACGTTACACGGTACATGGATTTTCATCCAGGTGGAATTGAAGAATTAATGAAGGGCGTTGGAAAAGATGCAACTAAACTTTTCGAGAACGTAAGTCTTGTTTCCACTTAGATGTAATTAAAAATATCGTCATTAAGTGAATCTCTTCACGTACTCGCAGATCTTTAATTGCAGGTTCACGCTTGGGTAAATTATCAAAGCATTCTTCAAAAATGCGTTGTAGGAAAGCTTAGTCGAGCCTCTTCGAATTCGGAAAATGCTCTTACTTTGGAAATGATTGTCCCTCCAACAGCCACGCCAGATCTTCCAAGTAAATAATTATTTCTCAATATTATACGGATACATTTTTCAAAATAATATATGTGATACGTGATTAACAATTTTATATTAATTATAGAAATGTCGAATGAAAAAGAACCTGCCGTGAGTTCCAGTTCTGTTCCTAATGTTAAGCAGAATTGGAAACAAACAACTAATACGATCACTTTTTCGTACCAAGCCGTGGTTAATTATCCAGCAGCTAATTTTCAATTAACGAGATTGGGCGATTCACATATTCTTTTTAGTATTCATTTTGGACATTTGGACAAAGATATCGTAAAGCACGAATTTCGATTAGCAGGAGATGTAAAATGGCCTCCTCATTGGGAAAGAAATCACGATACAATGGAGGTAATTTTAACATAAAGTTTCTTCATTTTTTATCAAAATTTCTTTGCTTTTCTCGAAGTCAAAAATTGGTTTTAAAATTTTAGGTGGAATTTACATTTACGAAAAAGACTGGAATTTTGTGGAAATCTTACGGAACTCGATCGACGGAGTATGAGACAAAAAATAATGTGCGATCGTATAAAGAGTACGAAGTCGTCAGCAACACTTCTCTTTGCAAAATCGTTCATTTTTTGATCCTAAGAGCAAAAGACTATTTGGAACTTGTTCCCATTGGTCGACATTTAGAAGCTAAAATGAATGTTTTAGGTGAGTGAAAAATGTGGTATGTAAAGGAAATTTTCCTTTCCAATGAAAAGTAAATGAAAAATGTGTAAGTATAAAATCAAAATCCCTTCCCTCTTTCAACCAAAAATTCCCTTCCCTTACACTGTGGTGTATTACTGAAATCTGAAGAAAATAAGATTATTTTCTCTTTGTTTAGGAACTGAAGTTTCTAGAATGTATACACCTGTCCCGCCGTGCCTTCATCCTGAAAATATGGTGCCAAAATACACGTCCGATTGTATATGTCTCATGGTAAAACGATATCCCAATGGCGCACTCACTCCGTCCATGACTAGTTTACAGCCAGGGCAGACATTGACTTTGAGTTGTGGGTTAGGCACCTTTATAGTGGAGTCCTTTGACATGTTTTCCACAATTCATATGTTGGCTGCGGGTACTGGTTTGACTGCAATGCTGAGTATTATTCAGAGAGCGCTTTGTAGACGTAATGTGTGAGTTCTCACATTTTCCTTTTCATCATACTTTAAAAAGATCTTATATGATCTTATTCATTATAAAAATTAGATTTAGCAACACTATAAAAACGATTCCTTTCTCTTTTCAGAGTCATGATAAATTTAATTAACTTTAACAAGAATGAGGAGAACATTTTCTATTCTTTAGAGTTGGAAAGGATTTCCTTAGATAAAAAGTAAGTTGCAAAATTTTCTTATTAGAAAAAAAGTAATTGAAATGTTGAAAAAAATATTATTTTATATCTATTTCTTGCATTTAGATTGAAAGTAACTAACATTTTACTGCAACCTGATGATTCTTGGAGCGGTAGACGCGGAGAAATTTCTAAGGAATTATTGTCTGAATTAATTGGGAACATGGTTCCACAAGCCTGCGTTTTTTCGTGTGGTCCTAAAGGTTTCATGCAATCTGCGAAAACGTAAGTCATTTGCTCTAATTTCTGATATTTTATTTATTTTACAATCCTGAACTATTTTTCACTCAAAATACTTGCAGATTTCTCTTGAGCCTTGGATGGAAACCATCACAGCTGAATGCATTTGATGATTAGATTCAGAAAAACAAGAAGAACAAGAAAAAGGGACCTAAAAACTTTGTTACTGGCCCCAAATGGACTTGCACCAGGAATTTTTGAATTTATTAAAAAAAATATTGTCGATTTAGGGCAGTAGGACAAATATCCAACAATATTTCAATTCTAGTGATAATTCACTCAGGTTATAATAGTAGCTTTATTCTTAATTTTAATAAACGCGAATCAGTTACTTTTAATAAGTTAATTTGTTATATCCGACGATTCCAACTAT
The DNA here is from genome assembly GCA_904066005.1 of Synergus itoensis. NCBI lineage: Eukaryota > Metazoa > Arthropoda > Insecta > Hymenoptera > Cynipidae > Synergus > Synergus itoensis. The sequence continues at coordinate 5,120,465 of CAJFCP010000050.1, read as the reverse complement.
TTAACTGCAAAAGTCAAATTAGTTCTTTTAAAAGACCTATTCATTTTTAAATCTCCATTACTTCTTCAAGAGCAACTCTAAACTGCGTAAAATTCTAATCAAGCGCTTACATAAATAGCTAAATTCTAAATACCATTTGGAAATTATCACTTCATAGAAAAATAAATGTTACTAAAGTACCTGGAAAAAGTGCGGGAACACGATATCGCAAATAAACACGTAACTTTAATGGTAAAACGCAAAGTTTGCTTAGTTTAGATATAGAAATAATGGAAGTGTCTACTCGTCTCGAATTTCGGGACAACTAAAGTTCAGACGCCATTCCAACCCTTTTCCCAAAGTTCATTTTTTCGGGATGAGTAGATGCAGCCCTAAATAAAAAAAGGAAACAAAATTTGACAGGGTTGTCATTTTACCATATAAAAAAATTGTTTTTTAACTTTTAAGAAGTCTGAACGTTTAAATGTATAATGTTTTTTTTTTGCGTTACTATGAAAGTACATAGAGTGAGAATTAAAACATTAACAATCACAAAACTTTCTCTTGGTAATCAAGTACTCGAGAATTGTGGAATACATAATATTATTCTTGAGAGTACATAAGGAGAAGTAAAAAAATATTTTTAATGTAGATCGCAAGAAACTACAATAACAATCAGAATTCTAATTGCCTATGGTATGAGGCAAAATTGATGTAACAACATGAATTCTAAAAATAGTTTTAGGTACATTGTACAAAATTAGGGATGCTATATAGTTGATTATTATATTCATAGATTGTGTAAAACTGTACATATATACATTTTGTATATATTTAGTGTAATATGTGTGTTTTTTTGTCATTGTACTTAAATGTTTAATAATTAAAAAACAAAAAGGGTAATTTTTGTCTTTTTATTTTGTGTTGCTTTTCAACTTAAAATAAGTTAATTTGTTTGGATTAAAGTAAAAAGTTTCTGTTATCTACAATTTTATTCGAAGGGGAAATTCTGTATCCATTGGAATAAAACTTTCAGTCGTTGGGGAAAACTTTTTGCGTGAGGGAACTTGTTAATTTTTTAGTCATGAAACATTGATAAATCAATCACAAAACTTTTCTGATGGTAGAGTGGATAACGTCAGAATGGGTTTCGTTCAATCTCCAGAAATGATAAATGTGACTAAAACTTCAGAGAATTGAAGTACGAGCTGATTGATTTTAAAAAAATGCTGTTTTTTAAAGGTCCTGGGCGGAGTAGTTAATTTTTGAGTGCTCATAAAATTCCCTTTTTCCCTTTAATTTATCCTTGTATTAGATGTTTTATCTGTTTATATTTTGTTATGAATAAAAACGTAAAATATGTGTATCCGTAAAACGAAGATCGATGTCCACTTTAGGAACCTTTTCAGCACTTGTATATGGTTTCTCTGAATCTTGGTTCAACGACCGATGAATGTGAATCTCCACAATGGTTTGGTTTTTTTGGAAGAGCCGATGCCCATCAGAGTTTGGACTATCATGCCATATATGACGATTCCAGTATTCAGCTTCTTTTCTACAACTTGTTTGTGTGTACAATTGTACATATATGCATTGAGAGTTTCGTACCCAATTGTACCATCATTCCGATTCGAACTTGCAGCATTTCCTCTCGACAATATCCGTTTGAAAACTGCTTAACTGAGCTTTATTAGTTTCTCACTAATTGGATACTTTGCTTTCATTATAGGGAAAAATTCTATTCGATTTTCGTTTTAATAAATAGAATTTTAAATAAAGCCCACTTCAACAATCAGTAAATTATTAAAAAAGGCAGATGATGATGGGCAGAAACATTTACAGGAAATATTGATTATCTTAATATTCTTATAAACTTTCCCAATGGGCAATGCTATAATATCCAATGCATTTCCCCCAAACTTTATTATTTTTTTTGGTTTTTTAAAAAGCAAAGTAGTTAGGACCAACTATTTTTTAGTTCAGAAATTGCTATTTTTGACCCATGTATTACATTTATCATATTTATAGCTCAATTTCCAATCTTATCAAAAATATGATACTTTGGGGAAACAAAAGAAGCCACTTTCTGATAAATGGATGCGGAGACAGGCCCATTTAATGTGTATCATGGCAAACAGTAAAAGAGTACGAAGAGTCAATGGACAGATATACGGAAGTAAATGGTATCCAGAAAGGGGAGCAGAATCTGAAGATGGTGAGGACCAGAGAGAAGGGGATGTTGGACGTTCCCAGGGGAAGGTACGAAAGGGATGCTGTGAGCATAGCAGTTTCAGTCGCGCGACCGCTCTCGACCCGGACAGTCGATTGAGTAGCTTTCTATTTTTTTCAATTATAATTCACGAAACGTGAGTTTTTCCTTTCCTCAAATTAATCGCGCCTTCATTTAATTTCATCAAATTTTTTTCTTAAAAGAAGACATAAGGTGACTTGGGACTTATCGAAATTATCTAAATGAAAGTTCCTTCTCCCCCCCCAAAAAAAACGTAAGAAATTTTAATCTAATCTGATGGGAAAAATAAATATCGTGTTTATATAAAATGTTCAGAATAATCTTATGCAGTATCAATAAATTTGCTCGAAAATTAATATCAAAATGTTCTATTGAAATTTAGATTTTCAGATAATTTTGAATTTTTCGAAAAGCTTTTCTCGGTTGAACAGTGCATGGAATGACTAAAGCAAAATTCATAGTTTCAGTCCAGCTGGTAAAATTTCCAGTCATGGTCTCGTGTTCGTTCATCTGTGGTGGTCGTCCACTCTATTGTAAATTGCTCGAACGAATTTTATTTAAATCATGGAAATCTGCGAATAGCAGCTCCGAGCGCTATTTTTTCTATTTTTTTCAATAAAATGTATTACTACGCAATGTGCGTTTTAACCATAAACGTATCGGTTGCCTCAAATATTAAAAAAGTAATGCTTTTAACAATTTAAATTTCCACTCGCACTTTACGATAGATCTATTATCGATGGTATCAGCCACAGGGTTATGAAAGTAAATGGTAAAAAAACTTTACGAGATCGTCACATCACGCATGTTACATTACCCTCAAGCAGCAATTTAAAACCGCGCTGACATGAAACGTCGTTAACGCAATGTAATTACGAGGATAATTGCACGAGAGGAAAAAGCCAGCACCTCCAAGTTGCTGAAATCTTCAACCTTTATTTTTTTCACAATGTCAAAAGTGCCTCTAAATTTAATTGCAAAAGTGGCAATAAATTTACACGGGAATGTAATTTTTATCTACTCAGCTTTTATGTTCTGTATTGATTTTTAATTCATATTATTTTTCAATTTTTATTTATTTTTCTTATTCTACTTTTTAGACTACAATTGAAACATATGCGGTTTATTTGCAGAACAAATATTTGTCTCCAACATTCGAGAATTGGATAAATCAACAAATTTTGTACACATATTTATGTTAGGAGAAAATGTCTCCAAAAGGAGCTTTAACAGACTAAATTATTAAATAGAATATCAACAAAAAATTGCTCGTTAATTTAAGGTTCGCTTTTTCTTGATTTTCAGAACATTTTCACTATTTTTACATTTAAAATTAAATAATTTAAAAAATTATGATTACGTATTTATATATTATGTTTACAAAAACAATTCTTTAAGTGACTCTAATTTTTTATTAAAGGGGTTCAATTGCGATGTTTGCATATGTACTATGATAGAAAACATTTTCGTAAAACGTAGACGTTCGTAAGCCCTATATATATGAATTGCCTGTTCAGAATATATTTTACCACATGCATGGAAAATGCAGCGTCAGGGAGTTTTATCAAAATTTAATGCATTTCCAATATTTACCGGATTTTGCGTGTTCTTATTTCGGGTCGCAGTTTTCGTTCGAAAGCACACCTACGCGTATACCTACAAATCCGCATCCAGCCGAGAAAAACAATCCCGCAGGATGCGAAACTTATGGTAATGCGACTTTTACTATATACGCTACACGAAAATATAAAAAATAAACCTCAGAAGCTAGACAATTTTACCAGTTTTCATTACATAAGTTTACAATCTCCGAATATTAATTTTATAAGAAGCATTATTATACTCGCTCTCTCAATTTAAATCAGTTATTTAATCTTACAAACAATTATTTAATTTTATTTTTAATGTTCTGTATCTAGTGTCAGTAGAAATGATCAGTACCTTATCAGAAAAATTTGACGCACTTTCAATTTAAGGCTCATTTTCCACTTTACATCGATACATTGCTGCAGGCGGTGCTCATATTAAAGTGAGAATGTTTTCACTCTCATGTCGCATCACGACAAGAAAATTCTCATTAAAATTCGTGTGAAGCATATGCCTCGAGCGTCGGAATCTGTGTCCAAAAGCACTTGGGAATGTTTTTGAATTACACAATAAAAGCTGTAAGGGATTAACATATGCGTGAGATGTGCTTTATTATCTACTAAAAACACAATATGTTTCTTTTAAAAAAATTTCTTTTCATTATATAAATAGAACAATATATTATAACGTGAAATATTAAAAGATATGAAAAAGATCTTTATTAAAAATATGCACTTTGAACCTAGATTTCGCGATACGAGAGGGCTGATTTAGACTTTAGTCAGCAAAACCTTCCTGAGCTACCTTGAATGAAAATAGCCTTTCGTATGCATCGAATTGCTTCTCGGTCACTAGTTACGAATACGTGAGGTGCAGAGCAGGTTGAAGGAATTTTGTGCCTTTGGAATGAATTTCGCATAAAGTATATGTACCTACAAACTTTGCATTGCGCCTGTGTACATTTTTATTTTCATAAGCATATTTAACTTTGAAACAAACATGGTGCAATTTTTGTTATATGCAAAATTCATTTAGCAGAGATATCAAAGTAAAGAAAATTGGAATTAAAATTCTGTTCACACAATATGAAATTGATGAAAAACATACTGGCCTGCAATATCGCGGTTTTTGCTGAAATGTGATTTATGGTCAAGATAATTATTACAGCCGTCATCAATAGTGTTTACAGACGAAAATCAGTCATGCGTGTTGTCACGCATTTATCTTGATTAATACCATTTTAGTAGATCACATAGTAATTTCATCACTAATTTACTCAGTACTTGCACACAAAGGAATCTATACTCCAGATCTGCTCACATCTCTAATATATTACGTTAATTATATATGAATGTAATATGCAAATTACCGCACAATCCCGTCTAAGTTCATTAATTAATGGCGATCTGTCTACATTGCATCTTGCAAACAATATGAAATTTATGCAGGAGGGTCGGATTTACTCCAGACGACTTCCCCTATATATTCAAAGGTCACTCTAATGAAAACGTCATAAGAATATATTGGGAAAGCCTGGAATTTCAAACCGGAAAAATTACTCTCGAATTTTTGACAAGTCATAATGAGATCTTTGTAGATTCTATTAGTATTACATACACGCTTCTATATGAAATTGTAGTCACATTTAACGAATATTGTGTACAAATATGTATTCATCGATAAATGCGGAAATTACATTTCACTTATTCTATTTTTTATATCTCTGTCTCAATGTGTTCACCACCATCCGATAACATATTTTCATCTCCATTCACTTATTGGCAACCATCCAATTCATAAAATTCAGTGAAGACATTAAATTCCTGGTGAAACTGAAATTTCTTTATTCATTGTATATTTTAACGCGACAACTTGATCTTATACTCTATTTTTTGTCAATTTTCATTTGAAACAATGCGAAAAAGCGTATATTTTTTGTCTTTTCCATGTACTCTAGTTTTTTATATATATATAATATTTTACTATCTCAACCAGTACTCTAAAACTCTTCAAAGGAAAGGTTTATACCTGTTTCCGGAAGTTAACCTAAGCATGGACAAAGATTTTATTTCTCCCTTTTTATACTCCAGGGGTCTTTAAATTATATCAGGTAATGAACATTATAAGGTGATCATTTGATAGAGAAGAAAATTTCGTGCTTGGTCAATCTTCACAGCAAAAACGGGGTAATGTTTACGTTATATAAATTTCGAAGCGGATACATGATCGTGAATCTTCCATATTAGTTTTACCCGGTTTACTAGTGTTATAAAGTGATTTCTTTTTTACGGATAAAGGGAAAACAATGATAACAGAAATTTTATCAAATTCGTTTATAACAAAGTAGCAAGTACTTGACTTTAGAGGAGATATCGTTTCTGACTCGAAGTATCCATTCCAACAGGTCTTTCAATTCCATTAAATGCAAGACGCGACATTAAAGAGACATCGGAAATGTTGAAAATTAAAAAGGTTGTTTCATGATCGTCGAATAAATGAGAAATGAGCAATCCCGAGAACGAGGAAAATATTTTTGCATTGAAGATGTTATGCTCTACTTCTTTCAAAGATGATGACGAAATAAACAACCAGTTTGGGGTATTTAAAAAAAGAAATAAGCTAGTGGTAACAAGGTGAGCTTTTTTAATTAAAATTATCACTTTTTTGTTGTAAAACAAGATCTAAACCATGCTTTCATAATTGTAGCAATATTATTTGACTCTTTTAATCTGAATTAATAAAAATTTGACTAATTGAATTTGTAGCCTTATATTTGAGTACTGAATTAGTAATTTCTGCATATTCTACTAAATGAAATAGTAAGTTATATATTACCAAAGTGATTTAGTGGGGACAACTTACTAATTAATTTAGTAGTTTCATCACTTACTAATTGAACTGTTCCAAATGAATTGTTCTTCGAACATCTGTATTTCAAAACGCATTCATATACATATGTAATCGTTTAATCTTTTATGATACGCAAGCATTCGATATTTGCAACTTGAGGTGATAATTCAAGTAAAATTCTATAAAAAGAGGCAGTCGTTTTTCACGGTTTCTGGTTAAAACGTTGCCATAGAACGTTTCCCTTTGGCGATAGCTCGACGTCCACTGTTGCGAATACAAGCATATTTTATTTCTTTCGTGTAGTGGTGCATATTTCACCGCTATTTTATTTGCCTCGGATGCGTTATCACGAACTCTAAAAATCCTTCAAAACCTACGGTTTTTCATGTCAATAATAATTTTAAAAATACTTATATCCATATGCGTAACACATAAAAGTAATAAAAATGCTATAAAAATTTTTAAATTCCACTACATATTCAAATATGCAAGTTCGGAAAAGCAAATATTAATTTATGAAATTTTATTACATATTCATTTTTCCCCATTTTTATTAAACAGTGTTCGACATATTTTATCCTACTGCAGTGCAGTTGACATAAAATGAAATGTGAGTAATAGTGCAGAAGTCAACTACACACAATTTACGGAAAAGCTTGCCTTATTCAGTACAATATTCCAAAGCATTATAGGACTCTCGAATCCATTCCAAAAGAAATAATATGTAAATTTCAATTCATATAAGAATTGTATTCAGGAATTTATATGACAAAATGTTGCTATAGATTTACACACATGCATAAACGAAATTTATCCAAGCAAGAATAAATATTCTGTATCATTATGTATACATATACATATTTAAAAATTCTAACGATAAAAAACAACAAAGAATTGGAAATAAATTCCGTAAATTGTACCGATAATCTCCAGGTAAGGCGAAAAAGCGAAGCATTTGTCGTGCGAATTAGATCCACTGACAGATATAAATCTTAAAGAATAGATATACCGGGCTCTCGTGACCTGAGAATATAAATTTCTCAGTCGGTGCCAATGATTCATTTCCGTCTTTATATAAAGGGAAGGATCTTGAATTTTTTGCAGACAGCAAAAGGCCAATACTAAGATGTCCCTCATGTCTAGTAATATATAAAAAGCCCAGAACCAGAGCACGATGCTTGATTTAAGCCGTTGAAATATGGTCTTCACAGAGGGGATATGGAAGACGCCAATTAGTTACCGTTTCTAGCTATTAATTACCATTAACCCGGGAGACATGAAAAGCTAACAGGAATCTCTTTTTTTTCCAATATCCCGTAACAAACAAAAGTTAAATCATTGATTAATTATTTATTAGTATTATAAAGGTAACTCGACTCAGAGTTGCCAGTCCATGGCGTGATATATTGAAATTTCCACCTGAGTGGAACTCACACAAATTGAACTTCATTTTAAATTAAAAATATCCATTAGTAATGGATATTAAAAATATACTGACCCACTTTACTTATAAAGCAAACAAAAATTGTCATCAAGTAACTAAAATGTGTATTAATAGAATACAATCAGGGAAATCTCTCTGCAGCTTTTCTTATCTCTTTCGCTCTTTGGCGACCTTCCCAAGAAATGTCAATGTATTGTTAGACCCAAATATTTTTTGTCTCCTCGCTTCCATTTCATCCACTTGGTTTGGAATCAATTTTGAACCAGGAAAAAAAGGTTTACGTGATTTATGGGTTGCACTTTACTGGAAGAAAAGAAATGAATTTTCACCCCAGTACCTTGTCAAGTATTTCCGCGTTTCTTTATCTTCTTAATTTTTTTTTGTTTTTTATAAAAAATAGATTGAAGGAAAGTTATTAACTATTAAATCCTTAATTGCCTTAAAATTGATAAACTTTAGTTAGATTATTATCATAAATATTATATATAATACAATTCTATGTATGTGTTAGAAATGATAAAAAATTATGATTCTAATCCCATATATGTAATCATAAATAAGTGATATCGAAGCAAAATACCGAATAGCTTTTACTGCCCAATTATTCAACATCGCGTTTAGTATATAGTATGATACTTTTATGAGACCGGAGAGTATTGCCAATCCGAGTTGTAAAACGCTTAATCCCTATACGATGGATGTGCGTCAACAGTTTATTTAAGCCATCATAAACTTACAATTTAAGAGATAGTATACTCGTGTATTATCAGCACTTTCACCGAATAATAGAAAAAGTTGATCAAAAAGTGTTCATAATGTTGAAGATAAAAAGTTTTATTATCGGTATTTTATTATCGTTATTTTGTTTCTGTTTGTGAGATGTGTAAGATTATAAGATGTTATTTGCGGGAAGATTGATGATTAAAAGATGGTTTATGAAAAATTGTACTTGGCGACGATTCTGAACTGCGCATCTTGATAAATTGAGGTGTAGAGGTAAGAAGTGGTCGGAAAAAGTAAATTCTAAATCGTTGTATATCATCAGCCTTGAAAAATGTCTTATACTTTGCTTCTAACATAATAAATGTTTTCGTTAAGTATGTCGTGATAAATTTAGTTTGAATAAATCATTATTTATCAATATATTCCCTTAAAAATCCTTAAAATTCTTAAAGGAATATAAAATATAAATAGCTTAAAATTATGTACTTAAAATCCAATTTCATAAAATTCCTTTCCATAATTTTACTGCATAGGGCGACAAAGTCGTCAAACTGCGCGTTAATTCGGGCCTGTTTATCAATCCCACAACCCAGCATTTATTATAAATAAATGCGATTTTCGGACGAGAAAATATGTTCGCGTTCTTTTTTTGCTTGACGGCAATTCACTTTCACAAATCTTCATCTGTAATTCTAAAATTCGATTATGAATCTATGAATTATGAGGGCCTCTCATCTGCCCCTGGGCAGAGGTTGTTAGAGAGCAAAATAGCGTCTTTAGAAACCTTTTGTCTGTTCGTTTAATAATTTCTTCGATTTGTTCTCTTAACGGAACAGAGCGAGAAAATTCTATACGCAATTCATTTCTGAAGAGGCTCATCAACTCAAGAGAGGTTTTATTTTTCGCTTCTACTCACACTTTAACATTTTTCATTATTGTCCTCTCTTATAGCTCTTCCTTTTTCAATATAACACTGAAATTACTCTTGAACTTTTATTGACATCTATATTAAAAGTGAAAGAATCTCAACTACAAATTATTTTCTTTTAATTACACAACTCACATCCGTTTTATAAGTTAATTTATAATGATTATGATAAAAAATTGTTTCATTATATCACAATTTAGTTGAATGAAGGTAATCCTTTGCAGTTTCAGTTTTGTTACCTTGTAACCACAGAAATTGTTGCGTCTACAGTCGTTAAACAAAGGAGTTAAGGGACAGTAATAAAATTAATTAAATGCCAGGGGCTCCTGAAATTAAATACGGTTACGGAGCCTAAGCACAAGGCAAGGATGAGAGGCACAAGATTTAAAGATTACTGGTAAAAATAAAAAAACTCACTCTACTAAAAAAGCTGGATTCAAAATTACGATGTAGAACATAAAATCTATGACTATACATAGAACAAACCCTTACGAAAAAATATGAAAGGAAAAAATTACAGCATTTCCTGTGGTGTTTTTCTTGTCATGCTTTTTCGTAAGGACGTATAAATATTTCTATGCATGTATAAATTAAATTTAGACTGATTTTCGTAAATCTTGGGAATGATATCCAAAATTATCAATATTACATAATTTAGTATCAAGATACAATCGGCACTCAGAGTTTTGGAGTTTTGCTTAATCTGCCGGATTGTGGTATTCAACGTAGTCTCTGAGCGAGCAGCAATTAGGCGAGAATCGTCAGGATATTCGACGGAGTGCCTGGAAATTAATCCCACGGGATAATAATCCTCCATTTACGCTTACGGCCGCGGTAATCGCTCCGATTTCAAATTTCGCGGAACCCACCGCCGGCAAAGCATGCCTACGATAAAATCCAACGTGCTCAGATTGCATATGACCTATCTCTGCAAACGCGTAGTTATGGACAATAAATTCTGCTTAGTTTTAAATATTACTAGAATGTCGTGCGCGTGCTAAAGCGCACGCCCTTATCACTAATTTATGCTTATGATAGTTTTTAAAAATCTTATGTTAAAATATCTTAATCTTCCAAAAAGATTCCAAAATATTTGTTTAAGTATTTTAGGAGATTGCAGGAGATTTGATTAAGTGAATTTAAGAGAATTCAAAAGATTTAAAAGGAATTCAAAAAGATTTTTCATTAAGTGGAAATCTTGGAACTATTTTTGAAAATTTTTTTAATTCCTTAAAATCACTTAAATCCTGCGCTAAAAAGAGATATTTAATTCGTCTTTCATAATGACCTATTAAAGATTAGCCATTTTATCAGAGTGGCCGTTTTAGACATATTTCCGTTACATACATTACCAAAATAAACTTTGAACGTGCAGAGACTGCAACTTTTGTGTTCTGTAAGTTAGGCACACTAGCCTGAGTGCATTGGGCGTAAAATTTCCTGTGAAACATAGCAGGAAACTTGTGAAAAATAGGACTTCAGCTTTTTGATGCAACTTTAATGTTACTTTACTTTCAGACTAAGGCTAATGTGACTTACTTAGCGCCTCATCTTTTCCGATAAATTTTTTATAAGTAGTTACGGATAGAATGGATCATTTTCCTTACACTATGAATTTTTTAATATTTTCAATTATATTTAAGTTACTTTAAAGTTGATAGGTGTTCTTAAAATTTGATTTTATGTACTAAAAATTTGTAGTCTATGTGTATTTGATATTCATTTTTTTCCGTCAAATTATTTCTTTATTTTTTGAAGGTTTTATTGCAGCGGAGGGATGAAAAGCAACTAAACCAATAAAGAATATTACTTTTCAAGCTACCCTAAAATATTTCACTATAAAAGACGGCATTATATTAATTTTTGAATAACTTGTTGTACGATGAGGCACTTGAACTATAAAACATAAAACGTTCGTGAATGCATCGTAACCCATAAATCGGCATCTGCGGCACATCTACAATGTATTATACAACGAAGTGCATTTTAAGACCTTCTTGATGTCGGTAAAAGCATAATAACAAGTCTACCCCTTGAACATAAAAGTAAATCTTAGGCTAATATTTTGATTTGCCTTATTAATCTTATACAACAGTTTTTTATTATTATTTCTCATGTTATCGCAGTTTAAGGGTACGATTTGAAATATTTGGACATTTATAAATATTACATATCCAAACCTTTTAAGCTTCGAATATATATAATTTAAAAAATTTTTAACTATTCTTCCATCGCTTCGACGTTCGTGGCTTGTTTGATTATCCAGATCGAAGCTTTCTTCTTTCGAGTCTACGACTTTTAAAATCCGGCTCGTTTTTGTAAAACCTTTTCACTCGATATAGCTCGAAGATTTAGGCGAAGCGGAATTAAACCACGGGTTGAAACCAGCGTAGCTAAAGGTCTTTAAAAGCTCTCTACTTTTGTAGAAGGGGGAATAAAAACAGAAAGCGATAAAGAGGAAGAAATTTCGAAGCCCTGCTAGAGAGATCGTATAGAGAAGAAAAACATTTCGAATTCAATACGAATATATATAAACTTGGCGAAACGATTGGAACGATTGAAATGATTTGCATAATGTGAACGTAAATGATCACATTCAAAGAATTTCTTACCCCTTGAGTTAAATGATAAGAATGCACTTAAACGTGTTAAAAGTCAAAGATTTTCCATTTAAATGCGTTATTCTTAATCATTTCTGACATCTTTTCTGAATCAAGTATTCCATTGAGTGCTTTTAGTTTATTTAAATGAAGGGTAATAATGAATGAATAATGAATAATAATGAATGCATAATTGTTCTAATTTGAAGAAAACCTATTAATATCGAAAATCAAAGGTGCACATGGGATGTACCTATGCTTCAGAGTCGTATTATCTTTATAGATATATGAAAAACGAAGCAAAAGCATAAGTAAGTAAAGCAGGAATTGACGAGTTCCTGGGGGACTTGTTCTCGTCTAGGTGTACAACTTCCCATCGATGAATCGAGACGTCCCACATGATTTTCGCAAGTGTATTGGTTGCATAGCGTCATTCACATGCAACTTACACATGTTCAAAAATATCGATATTTGTAGCAAGGTTACTTACATTGCTACATAAGTGCTTCAGGCTGTAAGGGAAAAAGGGCGCAGAAATATTCTCAGCAGTTTTTGTAGTCGACGTGTTCTATCGTCCTCTTTTCCGCGACTTTTTCATGAATATCTTTTCCAAGTTATGAAGATAGACGTTGAAATATGAGAATTACAACTTTCCAGCTGAAAATTTGTTGGAATGTTTGAAAGTCATTCTGATGAATTTATTCAGATTTCAAGTGGAAAAGAGTTGAAATTTACTGGAAAGTTCTTTGAAAAGTAACCGAATTTAATCAAGATCTCATATTTCCTTTTTTCAACTAGCATTTTAGAATACGATTTTGATCAAATCCCTTTACGAGTTCTAGTTCGACCTATTCCGAAGCTTCTCTGATATGAGATAGCAATATTTGAACTAATATTTGAATTTGAGGAGTAATACTTGTAACATTCAGCCCTAATTTATGTGAATATCTGCACTCTGCGTTAGTAATCGATCGTCAAAGATTAGATAGCAGAGAAGTAACGATATAGAGTCTTCATATATGAGATTATTTGTATAATCGGAGGGATACACCAATGGGATTATTTTAGGGACTTGAATGTCCTGGGACTACGCCAGACAGTCATTTAAAGTAACTCCAAAGACTATTTCAGGCGCTAAGATGTCGGACGAGAATAAGAGACCCTTTGCCATTTGTGAGCAATAAAAATCAACGACACTCTTCGAATTTCCACATTTTCGAACATTGAATCGAAATGCTCATTCAACTTGATAAGTCCTACCCATTTGCAGGATTTGAGACGCGTCTGATTTTAGGAGAAACGTCACTCGAGTGGAAGAGATCAGTGAAGGGTTTGCTTTGCTGGAAAAAAGAGGAAAAGATTCGATGTTGCAGGATAAAAAGCAGATTTTTGAATTCTAGAGAAATATTTTTGAAATACTTAGATTTTAATACCTTATTTCGATTCAAATTTAGATAATTTGAAATGCAGTAATGGACTATTTGCATCGTCTGTTAAATTATGGGTCAATTACATTCAAATTATATATTTACGATCCTCATTTACTGTTTACTCGCAAACTTGCCTGTATTGGCACTCAACAAACTTGCAAATATCGACTACAGATCGGTTTCGTTGACATTGTTGTGGACATAGCATTGTGAGTCTTGTGTAAGATGTATATATCAGAATTTCTACTCTTTCGCGACATAAATACTTTGGCCGAGTGATTATATACATTTACGAATCAATTATTTTGATAAATAATAAAAAAAGAACTTTTCTTTTCAGATACTGTTCCCAATATCAGGAATCTTCGATTCAAGAATAATGGAATAACTGATTGAATTTCCAATATAACGTGAGTTGACTTTTAATTTTTAAACACTTGATCACTTAGTATTAATATATTATCAGTCTAGTGCTCAAAGAAAAATTTCTTTGGGGAGTAAAAATTCAAAGAATTAACGGATATTACGTGAAATTGAATATTAATAATTTCATATGCATATACATTTGTGATTTATTAAGGGACCATCAAACTATCTTTCATAGTTATGAGTAAACTTCAGTCGAATCGGATTAAAACTTCCTATGCCCTAGAGGCGGTTATGCAAATGCAAGAACTATAATAAACTTTACTCTCTTTCTGTTATTATTTACTAAGTTTAGCAAAGGATTATAAATTATAGTGATTCCATAAAAAATTGAGAAACAAACTTTTGGTTCATTTAAATTATAAATATTCCCCGAGTCGCTATAAAAAATTAATTTAATTAGTTCAATATAAAAACAGTTGCTTTAAATATAAAAATTTTTATCACTGATTTGAAGTATCATTATTTTTATATATCTTTTGTTATTACTTTTTAAACTGAAATATACAATCCACAGCTGAATCTTTATTGCCATGACCATAAATTCAGCACGTCAAATATTTCATGAACCCAACATAAAATAATAGTAAAATAAGGCAATGTGTCATTGCAAGTCTCTCGATCCTGTTAGGAAGTTTTAATAAAAGTTTTGGTGCAGCTAATTAAGATTTCGCTACTATATCTATGTGCCTGGCATATTGCCGGATTACATTGACGTGAAAATATGGTGCATGCACCATACTTGAAAAATTTAACATGAAAATGTAATCTAGCATTGGAGAAACTATAAATTGGCACAATTATATCACGTAACTAAAGAATATTCCTAATTAATTAAAAGCTATATATGTTATGTCCAGCTGTGAATTATAGAGTAATCAAGAATTCTTGCAGAGTGTTCTGAACCAGTATATTTTTATCAAAATCAACGCCGGTTGCATTTTTATTTACGTATAATCAAGCTTCTCAGGAAATGCATTTATCTTTACAGAAACGTGCAGAGCTACGTAATAAGGAAAAATCAATTAAGTCAGCATCTAACTACTGGAAATGAATCAAACCCTCGTTTGAAATAAACACTGAGTCGCAGAAAACAGATTAGTTTTAACAAATAGAGTCTTGATTTTAGACAAAAATGAACGCAAATCTATATCTTTAAGCTAAAAAACAACTGTAGGAAAATTATACTTTATTATATATTTCCTTCTGATAACTTTATGTTATTCTTAACTCAATAATACAACAAATAATACGGAGGTTTCTTTTTTCCCTATTGTGGTTCTCTTTTACATTTTACTGTGGTTTTTCTATATTATGGGGGTTTTTTGTGAGAAGCATAGTATGGTTGCAAATCTATTTTTCAGAAAAGTTAAATGTAAAAGGCACTTATATTCACTCAGGATGTTATTTCCTCGTTTTACCTTCCCTTTGAGCCCTTATTCTTTTATCCATTCTCCCTTCAACCTAGTTGATTTTTTTCTTGTGGTTTCTTTTCTTTTACGTTACTTTGCTGCTGTTACGCGGTCTTCAAACAGAAACATTCAGTGCAATTAGTTTTACGAGCATTTACGCCTTGTAGGTGGAAACCCATGCCTTTAATCTCTTTCACTTGTCGAATACATGTAGTTACAGTGAGCTTTAAAAATGACGGGCTACAAATAATAAAATTGCGGATCTGGGGCGTCGCAATTCATCTTGATTGGATTCACGTACATCGTTAGAAGAATACTATCGAACATTTCGACGGAACATGCAATTTCCGAGGTTCCCGTATTACTTTTATTTCTTATTTTAGTTGATTGGAAAACATCGAAATTAAAGATAATTCAACTGTACTGTTTAAAAAATTTAAATCTATAGATGAAGTTTTAAAATGAAGTTTTTAACATGAAGTTATTAACATATGAAGTTTCTAGCATGAAGTTCTCAGACATGAGAAGTTTATATATTAAGTGGTTGGGGATGAACGGGTTTAACTATAACCTCGGAATCGTCATGTGGGAAAGATGGTCTAAGTTTCGAGTCCGAGGACATATCGACAAATTTCTGTAGAAACTTTTGGGAACATAAATTTTGGAAACTTGGCTGACTCTAAGTAGCAGCTACAGGTTGACTCTCCCTCACTCTCTATCTATCTATCTCCCTCTCTCGCTCTCTCTTTGAGCTCTCTAGCGTAGAACAATAGCTTGTAACTAGGAGGAAAGCTGAGTATTCACGTCATCCAAGATGTTAGGCTACCAGCATTCCTTTGTTATCTACTTGCTTCTCTCCGGATTTCCGCTCGAATCTTAGTCGTCCCTTATCTAAGTCGACAGATTATCCAAAGGGCGCTGAGGATCAACTATAGCCAAACCAAGCCAAACTAATACTTGAATTACGTGCCATAACATTGCAAACTTTGACAATCAAGTATAGTCTGTAATTTACCTCCGTTTTGTACAGACGGAGGGAAATAAGCCTAGATATAGCGAAAATATATTTATTTCGTAAAAGCGGATTCTTGTTTAAGAGTTGTCTAAAAATAAAGCTTTTTAATTTATCCTTAGTTTATTCAGAGTTATGAAAAATATTCTGAATAGAAGGCAGGTACATACAATGAAATTGACTCCGATTTCGTGAAAAGTAGAGATATATAAGTACCCTCAGCCGCAGACGATGTTGAACCATAATCCCGCTCTCTCTGGTAATACCCAATTGAATTTTCTTTATTCGAGTCAGGTTTCTGACATCCCGAGCATAAAGTAGATCATTTTAGTTCTTTAAATTAAATTTTCATGCATTAAAATAAAATGATTAAAATTTCCATTATTGAGCACAGCAAAGATGTACTTATTTTACGTATAATGTATCAAACATATTCTGTATCGAATTTTAAAGTTGGATTAATGTGTTCAGTAGCCACTAAAATAAATATTGTAAATTACAATCCACATTATATAGAGGTTCTCGTAAATGTTGAAAGTTACCAAAAAACCACTACATCTACAATAAAAAATATTTATTGTAACGGTTACTAAAAACATTCTTTTCGACTATTTATGAATTTTCCTATTTTTTCTTAATTTAAAAAAAGCAAACAAAGATGAACCAGATTCTACAAGACTGCGTCTTGACCTTTCAAGAGTCAGCTTCAACTCCAGTTTGGTAGATTAGCTTAGAATTTACATGAAGAGATGCAGCAAATTAGCAAGAACCCACTTGCTGGATTAAACGACCAAAGCTTCAAGGTATTCCGAAAGTTTGAACGTACGAGAAACTATTCTCGAATTCTATACTTGGTAACATCCGGTCAGATCAGAATCTTTATTTTATAAAAATGTTGAACCGTAAAAAGCAAAAAAAAAAAAAATTTCTAAATGATTTCCCTTTCATTGGAGAGTCCCACTAAAAGCCTTATGTAATTAATGGACGCTTCCTTATCAAACTATTATCACTCTCGGTTGTTTCAACAGAAGGTCTCTTTTGTTCTCTTTTTCTTGTAATTGTAGACGATTGGTATTCGGGAGTTCCAAGTGCTAGTTATTCGAGACTGTTGGAGATCATTTGAGGTGTATCAGGTGAATTTAACCCATTTTTAAGTCGATACCTCTAGTACTTAATAGAGAATGCAAGTGCATTTCAGTGTTCTATGCAAATGCATTCATTGTAATCATCGACACTGTCTATTCCAGAACCCAAGTGAGTCCAAGTCCATGCGTTCGTTACTAACACTACATTGCAGACCGATAGGCGGGAAATTCAATTACAGTTCAATAGAGCACTGCATTGCAATGGAGGTAAAACTTTGTTGTTGTTACAGGCGTGTCGGGAGCAAACGTGCTCAGGCCATTATGGTTCGGCAGTTTGAATGTTTCACGAGAACGATTTTCTATCTCCAAAAAGGAGAAAGGATTGTTTCAAATAGAAACAAATATGCTCGACATGAATTGATTCATCCGCCAGTTCCATTGTTTTTGGTCTATTTTTCCACTACAGAAAATATAGTGACCAATTCACACTTTTCATTATTTTTTTCCTGTACATACATATAAGTTAATGTTAGAATGAATAATCTGATGTTTTCAAAACTGAAATCATGAGAAACTTTTATTGAAATCCTGTATTTGAGGGGTTTAATACTAAAAATCAAACCTCGATTTTTGAAAACCGATGAAATTTGCTGTCTACTTTACTTTGTATCGTAATATATTTTTCATATGATGCGAGGGAATCGTAATTGTGCTAAAACAAAATCAATAATTGGTTATCTATGGTTACATGAACTTTCCGCACTATTGGTTACACAGATTAATTTTCAGCTTTTACTTCGATTCCATTTTTTCAGTGCCCAAGAGATTTTATAAATTTTTAAGTTCCCAATGTGTGGCGAAACTTTCTATAGTTTTCAATAAGACTTTCTAAGATTTCAATTGTTCGTCGTATCTATAGTGATTTCAACAATAGAAAACATGAGAAGGCTACAAAGTTGGTAGCCTTTGTTCCCACGATTAGTTTCTGTTGTAGTGACTTTGAAGTCCATCTTCTTTTCTATTTTGTCACAAATTTATCTATCCAATTTTCTCGGGGATGTAGAGAAAATAGAAAATGTAGTAATAAAAGCTTTTGTTCATTTGTTGAAGGAAGTATACTTAAAGATTGATGGTTGATATGACAACATTAATAAATCGGGTGATATATCAGCTTCTGTAATACATTAGCTGAGAAATATGAGAAAGAACGTCATGGAAATATATAAAAAAACAATACCGCAATAATAATTTTTTGCATAAAAGACGAATAGCGAGATAATAACAAGCAAGTTTTCATATTATATATAGAGACTGTCACTGTATTATATAAACAGACTGTCACTAGCATATTGTCTCCTTTTACACTTCATTGCCTTGTCGCTATCCATAGACCAGCTATTTTATCAATTTTCTTCGAGTATGTATTGTACAAAAAACCTCTTCACTTGAAAAGCTTTTAAAAGCTCGATTCGTTTTTAAGATTGAAACTTTAATTGTATTTAATTCAAGAGAGAATCGGCCTAGTAAGTCAAAAACTTTCCAAGCTTTTAGGACTCATTAAAAGTTGTTATAATTGAACGTCTATATCCAAACTTAAGCATGAGAAAGAGGTTAAAGTTCTTTTTCCCATGAAAAAATTTTTTTTCAGAAATTTTCCTTGACCCAGTTGCTTTATAATAAAAAAAGAAGACTCTTGGCTTTTTGTTTCCTTTTTACCTTGTCATCAACCATAATTACTTTCTTCATTATTTATTTTTCAATACTCTTTTATAACATTAAATATTTTTCTACCCAGTTGTATTTTTTTCATTAGGCTCTACATAGAAATATTTGCTAAGAATTTTTAATTCAGAAAAATTCTCTTCTATATAGAAAATATTCTATTTACCATCTTAGTCATTTGAATATTTTGTAAAGATAATCCTGCCTTTTCTTTTAAAGATAAGGCTGCTACCTGCTCTTAAATTCGATTTCATATGCATTCTTTTTTACTTGGATAAATAAAGCTCATGACCTTAATCAATTGACATTGAAATTGACCTAAGAGGATTAGTTTTTGTTGGGTAGATTATAGGATACCGGCATCATCTCTCATGCGTTAGCCATTGATGTCCTTCGATTCAAGTTCTTGCTGACACGAGCATGTATGTTGTGGCAGTGTAAATTTCAAATTATCGATAACCTATAACCTAGAAGCGCGGTTATAATATCTCGGAATTTGACGTCATTCATCACGATTCTATGAAAATGTCATTTAAATACCAGCCTGTTTTTCTGCGGATGTCGACGCTTTTTTGTGCTCGTCATTCATTTTCCCTCGCACAGGTAGAGGACAAGAAAGAGGAACGGGTTTAGAGCAAGCAACGCAGATATTAATTACCCCGTAATCGCAATTTATATTTAATTGCATATCTCATTATCTCTGTTCTTCAAAAGCCTGCTTTACCAACAGCCTTAATTACTTTATAATAAACGCAAGCTGCCCTTAATTAGTGGCCAAAAGCAATTTTTTTCTTCTGCAAGTTAGACATCCCAAAGATTCTTTCATGAAAAAGAATGAAATTAAAAAAATAGCATTGACTCCGCGAAATGCGTTTCATTGCTAGACTAAATTGAATTATAATTTAAATTTTCTTCAATAAAGGAACTCGAAAGATCTTTTGAAAAAAATATATTATTTTTTTTTAATTAGAGGAGAGGAAACTGAAATATAATCCTAACTGGAAATTTTTTCTTTTGAAGTAAATTATGTAAAAAGTAAAAATGAAAGCATATTTCATAATCTAGGGTTTAGCATTACCATGTAACTTTTTATCTCAAGGAATAAAATATTTGGTTTCTTGAATTTATTAAGCAAGATATATCTACTTGTTAGAGAAACTCAAGTTCGCAAATTACACATATTATATATCTTATTGGAAAAGTAATTCCCTTGCTGTTCCGATTACTTAATTAATTAATAAGGAATAATATGAATCAATTTGATTAAATAATGATATACTTAAATTCATAAAAAAAACTCCCCGTGAGCTTATCGTGAATCATTTAGTGTTATCAATCTAATTAGTCTTACATATGGAAGCTTAAGTTTAGTATACTTCAATAATTATTGCTCATTAACTTCACTTTGAGTCAAAGCTTGGTTAATAGCCTTAACTTCTTGTTTATGTTTACGAGCATTAATTCGCTGTAATTACTAATTATGTCCTATCATTACTCATTACAGTTCTAATCAACTTTAATAAAATATTGAAGTTACGCTTTTAAAAACATTTGGTTTCGATTTTCAATTATTTTTGATATATTATAATTAATTACGAATTTCAATTAATTTCGTTATGTTAAGATTTATATAACGAAGCTTAAATTCAACTTCGGTTTAAGTTCATGGTAAATCCCAAAGTTATTTGTCAACTGTTTGCAGTGTTTTAATCCACTTTTGGGTAAATATTGTCCTTGAGGATTATTCCGTGTTCTACTCTGATTTATACTAAAAATGAAATCCTAATTTAAACAGTTTCCAAATCCTCCTTGCGCTAATGAAATACACCTTTAATAATGAGGAATTCTCGTTATCGCGAGTAATTAAACCTTGCGTAATAAAACAAAAAATTAGCAGAATACAATTCCAGCTGGATAATTTTAATCTTTGAAACCAAGCCATTGAGTTTACCCAGCCAGAAAAGGTAAATTGGAATAATCCTCATATTATATGATCCCACTGCGGTACGTGCTGAATCCAGAAAAAAGTCACCTCCATAAAAGAGGTATTCGGAAGTATTCGAGAAGTTATTAAATACTAGAAATTCTAGAAATACTTTTTTTCCTGTGAAAACTCAATCGAATAATATGAAAATCTTATTAAATAATATTAAACTAGCAATATTATACACGCGCTACAGCCGGGTGCCAGAAATATTAAAATATAATATATTTAAAGGATTTAACACTTCTCGAATATTCTATATAATATTCATATATTCATTTTTTAAATATACATTTAAAAAATATATAAATAATTCTATATGTGAATTAGGAATGAGAGAATATCAGATTAAATCTGAGCTATAGTTATTACAGTATGAAATATGGTACATTAATAATACAATTGTATGTAAAGAAATATGAGCTTAGATTGTAGTAAGAGAGAGCTTTCCCGATTGGTAATGTACCATATTTCTCTCAATTTATTAAATAAAGATCGTTTTAGACCCAAGGGTTTTTTTTATCCTTTATTTCCGAGAAATATCATAAGGTCACGAAAGCTTTGGACAGGACCACAAGGACTTAGTTCGGATATTGTCTGACGAAAAAACAAAGTCGTTTTTCATGGTAGCTTATCGACAGGCGAAGTGAGGCTTTCTGTGGGTTGAAAGCAAGTTGTGTGTATCTGAACAATCGTAACGCATCGTTGCGAAGGTAGGATCTTACACCAGCTATATGGTTCTCTATATATACACCGACCCCATAAAGGCTTGAGGTTTGGTGGTGCTGTAGTTGTTAGCAGCAAGAGCAACCAGTAGCAGGAAGGAAGCTGACTAGGTAAAACTTGTATGGGTGGCAGATACATATATAGATATAAAATGTACATATATATGTATGTATATGTGTGCGTATACAGAAAGGACGACTGAAACTGAACTTGTGTGGGATGAAATCAATAATAGACGTCCATTCAAAACTTGAGTCGGTATCAGCTCCACGAGCATCGTGACGAACTGGATCGAAGTCAGAGCTGATTTCACACGATGAGGAACCCTCCACTTGAAACATATAGAAACTGCTCGATTCAAGAAAAACTTATTGTTCCCCAGTTTCCCATCAAGCTGAACCGGAGATTCACTTCCATTTTTTCCGAAGCATTATCACATTTTAATGGGAAACCTTATCGATTAGATTATTACGTTAGGAATCAATATAAATAAAAAAGAATCAAGATCTTCGAACAACAAGCAAATTTCATAAATGTAATAAAGTTCTTTATCTTTTTTGAATATTTGTACTAAATTTTTTATAATGTTAAAAAAATAGTACAATATCTTACGAAGGAAAATTCATAAATAGTTTTTCTTCTTAAAGATTTAATTCGGAATTTAGAGTTTTAGTTTTCGGGATGGTGATGATTCAGCGAGATAGGAAACGCGGTGTGTTGTGAAAATAGCAGGTGCACAAGCATGCAATGCGACATAATTCAACGTCAAACTGTTTCCTAGTTACTGGCTTTCCGTTTGACCATAAATAAATCGCAAAGTCACTGATTCAGCCGCAATGTATTTCTCTTCAATTTTAACTTTGCCAATTCTTATATCTCATAGCTTTACCAAGAACAATACACGCAAAAAAATTATTATAATTTTATATTAAAATATAATTCGAATCGTAGTATAAGAAGATTTTTGACAGTGAAGAGGAATTTGCTTCCCTCATTTTAAATTAAAAAGGCTTAAAAACGACAGAATTATTTTTTTCTGAGAAATGTAAGTCTTAAATTACAAGATTGAGTGCTACTTTAAGCCTTAAGAGTCTTCTCTATAGAAGAGAAGATAAAAAAATAAAAACAAGCACA
Source organism: Synergus itoensis (assembly GCA_904066005.1). NCBI lineage: Eukaryota > Metazoa > Arthropoda > Insecta > Hymenoptera > Cynipidae > Synergus > Synergus itoensis. The sequence goes on along the minus strand of CAJFCP010000050.1, from coordinate 5,097,172 downwards.
TTTAGCACCATAAAGTGAGAGGCATAAGTCTGTGAAGACATCCAAAAGGAAAAGAGTGGGTACATAAAAGGAAGGATCCAGCATCCAACAGTGGTACTACTATAATATCGGTTTTTCCCGTCAACTTAACGCGCTTCCTAGAGATATTAAGACAGCTTGGCAAGAGTTTGTGAAGGAAGTTGCCATGGACTAAAGATGCGGACCTATCGAAGGACGAAGGTTCAGGCAGGTTCTGGAAAAGGGAAAACTTGGAGGGTGCAGAGGTAATCCCGCTTGATTGAATCCATACTCTGTGCTCAAGATGAGAAGAGGAGGTTTCTGAATGTGATCGTGCGACGCCATCCTGAAACGTCAGCTGCATCGTCGACTTTATACATAAAAAAAATCCTAATGTTCTATATTGTTGAAAAAAACTGGTGTAAAAAATAAATCCACTCTTGCGTAATAAGTAATATATTTTCATGCAACGATTTTTTTCCATGAAAACTAAATTGCAATATTCTTATTTTCAAGCTCTATAAGCGAAGAGATTTGAGAAGAAATACAGACCTGCAATATATCATATACGATTCAAATTTATCCGTGAAATTTTATCAATGTGAAATCGTTTCATTTTACGAAGCGTCGACGAGGGGAAGATTTCATGAAGAAAGTCGTCAACCTGTCTTCCAATATCGTTAGTACCAAAACGAATAAAATTGGAAAGAGAAGTTCTCTCAGTACTTTTATATTTCCAGCAATCTTTTAAAGTTATACAAATGAAATAAAATATAAATTCAGTACGACTTTTATATTTTTATTCGATATATGTGACTAATTTTATTAATTTAAAGTAACTTTATTCAAGGGTGAATATTGGATTAAGTAATTTTATGAACGGAATAAATAAGAACTGGTCCATAAAAGCGATTAGTCGACTGAAAACATGTTCGGTCATTCTTCTAAAAAGGAGCTAATGACATGAACGATATTAACAGTGAAAATGAGCATAAAATCGATGTATGAACAGAAACATCGTATAATTACGATGCCAAGCTCGAATAATGCATATAAATGCAAATCGTCAGGATCCTCCGTATATGCTGACAACAGTGAATACATATATCGTGTACGGTTTATGCAACGTGAGTGTGCCCGATATTACAGCCAGGCAAACATGAATTCAAACCCTCCACCGATCCAAATACGATAAAAATCAACTTTTCAGAGCTAAAGCTCAATAAACTTCCTTCCATAAATATGTCTATGTATCAAATCGTGCAAATTTTATAAAATGGGCAATATCTAAGAAGCATATTCGAAATTTATCTGAAAAGTGAGGAATTTTTTCGCAATCTTTCACAATTTTTCTTTTATGGAAGTATCTGGTAAAAATTTTGTCCAACACACCAATGAAGAAAAATTTTTTGTTATTCATAAAGAAAAATTAATGAAAGAGTTAATAAATCTCACTAAATAAATAGTACAATTGAATAATATGAATTAAAAAGAATTACTTGAAAGAGATAAATGAAAATTTCGTACTAAAAGAATGTTTTATTGTTTTTGTTTCAATTCTGAATAGGTAAGTATTCAAGAAAATAAAATTCATTTTTTCTAGTATGTTATTCAGGACCCGGAAGGGAAATGTTCATTTTTTGCTGTCCATTAGCCCCCGGTGACAAAATCCAACCGAGTCGGAAATCAAGCCGGCAGGAAAATTAATGAAGCTTTTTGCTCAAAGCAAAGGAAACGGGACGACGCCTCATCATAAAAGACGACGTATTAATTATAGATTGGCAGACTCAGAAAAACAGAGCAGGGTCCATATTTACTCTGGGGGGAAAGGCACGTGGTTGTAGATTAGATGAAAAACAAGTGTTTAGGAAGTAATTTGGTCAACCGCGCTTCAAAGTGACATTGCACGTTTCCGGAATAGTTGGGAAAAGAGAGTTTCAGAGGAACTTCTCTAGACATTTGGACCTCTTCTCATTTTCCTTTCATTATCACCTCGGCTTACTATTGGTCGAATGCCAAGTACTTTTTCGGCGATAAAGGAATTGTTACACACCATTATTTTATTTTTAAATTTCAAGGCTTTGATATTTTTTTAGAGACGAATATTTTTTATATTTAATAAAAAATGTTTTGATTCTGTGAAAGAAATAAAAACGCCCTCAAAATCTATATTGATTGGCCCGATGTTACCCTTTTTTATAAATCTATAAAAACAACAATCTATATTTTTACGCAATTTACGCAATAAAGTTTCATTGAACCATTTGAATGTAAGCATTCACATTACCTACCCCTGAACTGCTACAGGTTTATACGGTTTCCTGAATTCACTAGTCTCGTTTTAAGCTTCACGTAGTTTCGCTAGTTTGCAAAGTTAAAAATTCTCAGTGACATTCTCGAACAGATGCAGTTTACGTACTGTGCGACATGCTCCGAACATTCATGTATGTAACTTGAATAGTAAACACGGAGCTCGTACGTAATTTGATAAATTCCGAGTCGAGAATTAAATGAATTTTTTTTTACGATCTGAAACGTATACAACTTTTCAAACACTCGGAAAATTATTTCAAATTTTCTACAACATTAACACATGTTTTATAATTGTAAAACATGAATAATTATACATGCAAAGTCGAAGAAAATGATTATAATTCTAATTTAATTTCCCTTTCATTTGCTTGTTTCAGAATCCAGAAGCAGTAGCAAGTGACACGTGGTAAAGGGCGAAGAGAGACTTTTTTTTAACTATATGACCTTGGGAATTATGAGAAGTGAGCAATTGAAGAAGTTCATAGCCTTTGATAACGAGAAAGTGGTATGGGTTAATTCAGGAAGCAATAAAGTCGTCCAGATGTCGAGCTCTCGTCGCTGAAGATGCTCGTGGATGAGTGCGGAGGTGGGATGGGGTGGTCTGGGAGTGTTCGAGGAGGTTGGTCGACCCCTGGCGGGTGCGGAAATTCCACCATGAGTTTTGGGGGAAGCGTCCCGTCTCTACATCCGACAGGGTCGATTAGATCGCTCAGATCCCAACACTCTACTATGGTACGTAAATTTCTATGAAAAAAAATTATTTTCATCGTTTTAACCCAAAATTAAACTCAATTGCACATAATGACGAATACAGAAAATTTAGTTTACAGTCTGTACATTAAACTCTTCACATTCACACGCCTACAAAAGACGATCCAAATAATCCACGAAAAAAGTTCCGGAAGACCGTAAAACTCAAATACGTTCGAACTAGGAAAGCACTAAGATAAAATGTAGTTATAAATTATTTTAGACTTTCTGTGGCATATACATAGAGTGGATTACATTGAATTGTGGAATCCTTTTCTTTCGTTGAGTTTGACAGGCTGCCGATTTATTTTTCAGGTTCCACCCGAGACTCCTCGGCGCTGTTTGCACTGCCATCCGGTATACATGGCCACCTCCAACAATTACGTTCAACACCCTGTGCAGTATTACACACCTAGTCACACTATGGATGGACAGAATGGCACCTACATTCCACAGCGCAGCTCGTACCATGGTGGTGAGTTATGCTCATTTTTCAATTAACATAAATCTCGACACGCTAACGAGTTCGCTGGATGCATCAGGAATAACGCTGCTTCGAGCTTGAGCGTGATTCATTCGCATATGATTAAGAATTCAAATGTCGAACTTCGAGGGAAATGGATAGAATTAAGCGTGATATGTTGCAACTTATGAATTTTAGTGCATTTTAATGAGAAATATTAAAAATACATTTTAATTAATTTATTTATTATTAGACCGTCGTAACACGTACGATTCTCCCCTTTATTATATTTTTCCTCCGCCTCATTAAGCTGCGTAATTAAGAATATTGCTTTTCTTCGGGCAAGGAACCAGCCGTTTATCTTTCTGAATATCAAAAACGTGCTCACCCCTAAAACCTCTTTCGCCATTCTAGGTGGAAAAGATATATGTATATATATAATATAATTGTCCAAATTACTTCAGTAACCAGCGAAAGTCCAACTAATTTCTTTAGTAGGTATTCACTATTTCCATTATACGTTACTGATTCATTTAATAGCGAGTTGCCAATTCATTTAGTTCTTTCTTGTAACTAATTGAATTAGTGACTTTTTACTAATTCAGATTGAGAGATTATATATTTTTATGCAACATATATTTAACAAAATAATTCAATAAATAATATAAATGATTTAACGTGTACGGTATATAATTTTTCCACCTAAAATGCCTCAACCGTGGAATACATATTACATTTACAGACTTATATATATCTTACTTCCGGCAGACCACTACTGATGATGCTGCGGTCTTGTTGGCCGTATGGAACTCGAATAAACCGAGAAAATTAAAGAAATAGGGGTTTTAGAGATGGGCGGAGAAAGTCTGGCAATTTCAAATCCCTCCACATTTCCTTGACAAGCCGCCCGTGTTCAAAGTTATGATTATTACGGTTATTATATTTGGTTCATTAATAATTGTCTTCGGGGCGGTATAAGCACTAGTAGTAGTTACTTTTTTGCTTATATGCGCAAATTTTTATGAGCAATTACTGTAAATGCATTCGTAAGAATAAATTATGCCTCTATTTATCATATATAAATATATATGTATATACGTAAATTATACTCTCAATAGTTTATGTTACGACAAAAATACGGATACCTTTTCCTTGAAGGCAATTACGATTTATCGAACAAGTGGTTTGAATGCAGTAATGAGGACAGGGAACCTGATGAAGGTAACTGATGCATAAATCAAAATTAACCCTTCTATGCTACCCCTCATCCCTTTTTCGCGAGGCGCTGAACTTTATCATGAAGTATGGCTTCATCAACGTTCTAATTCCGTTCGTTCACGTAAAGCCGGATACAGCGAGTTTTTGTCGCTTGCCCTCGACTCCGTAATGCTCACAACGGACAAACCATTGTTAATTTCTTGTCGTTCTTCCTTGCCTATTTTTTTGCTTCGTTTTCGAGAGCCATGAAAAAGTGAACGTTGATAATATTCAAGGCGTGGTAAAACCGTCGACATGTCACACCACACGCGAGTACTAAAAATGCTGGTCAATTGTTAATCCACGAGTGGTTGCGTGATTTCCATAAAGTTAAATTTTAAGCTGTATTTTACCTGGTGGTAAAATAGTCAAGATTTTTACTTTATTTTCATTTCGTTTACATTGTTGAAGAGATATGCTAGCAAATCACTTTCATTCAGTTTTATTTAGTCACTTCAAATTTGTTAAAACAATTTCACAACCATTTTTCTATCAAATGGAAACTTAAATGAAAAACTCTTTCAAACATTCTAATATTCTTGACAGAGAAAACAAATCAATCAGTAAAAATAGAGAGGAATTCGGAATTGAATCGCTCAAAGGAAAACATAGAAGTATTCTTTCTCAAAGAATTGTTTTACTCCGTTTATTCTGAGGCCCAGAAAAGAGAGCAATAAAAGAGGAAAAAAGCAAACTGATATCGGAAAACATCAGTTATACAATACTTCAAGATACAAAGGTTTAATTCGACATGGAGCTTGAACTGTTTTTCTGATGTGTATAGGTATATCCTTAACGTGTATTGCACAACAACCAATAAATCCATATGGTTACCAATGGGAGCTTTCATGGTACTCAAGTACCTTGTCAGTCAACTAAATTCTTTGACTTATTTGTACCTATGTGCATTGTGCAGCCAAGCAAAACTGCATTCAAGCGTATTTCGAAAGATAAAAGACACAGGTTGAGGATATATTTTCCGTACTTTAAGTATAGGTTTTTTTACGATTCAAAGCATTTGGTATGCAGATTAGATTCCCTTTTCCTTCTACAATCAAAATTAAAGATGTATCCAAGACGCTGACTACGTAAGGGAAATAAAAATCATGAAAATATACTTTTGCTTGACATCGCGGAAAAAGGAAAATAAATTGAAATGGTTTTCTTTTATTTAGAATCACATTTTTTTATCACCAAGATAAATTTTAAATGAAACAAATATTATTTTAAAGTAATTTTTTAAAGTAAAAATTATAATTACTTCCAATTTGGTGATATTGCGCACTTTACGAAAGTGCAAAGTTAATTGAATTTAAAATTTAATTTTAATATATTTCAGAATATGTCAAAGTATACATTTTGATGCTATATTCGTATTTTAAATTATGCAAATAAATTTTTTTAAATTTTACGTTTATTGCGTATTAAGTAATACTCATAATTTTAATGCACCATATGTCAATACAAATACGATCTTTATTTACTGCTAATTTTTCAATTTAGGGGATATTTGAAATAAAAAAGTATCCTTCAGAAATGAAAAGTGATAATTCAAATTACTGAACAACCAAGAAACGTGCCTGTGCAAAATCAAGCAAGAGATGGGTAACCTATTTTAAACTGAACAAAAATTATTAAATTGAGAAATACATTTATGTATTAAAAGCAAACGTAAAATGTAAAATTGTGTCAAAATCAAAGCAAGTCAATGAAATTTGTATCAACAAGTCTTTTAAGGAGATTTCGCAATGAAAAAAAAGAAAAGAGCGAAGTGTGCTTTACCGGATGAGGCTGCAGAAAAAGAGGTCAACGATCATGAAATAGGAACGCGATGTCGCCCACTTTTTTAAAGAATCATGATTCTTATTTGGCTTCAGAGCTCTGACGAGTGATTCTCGAATTTTTAAAGCGAGTAAAGCTATTTTTAAAATATTAATTAAATTACGTTAAAATACACTAACGAAGTTAATTAGGTCACTCATTATACATAGGTATGCTTAAAAAATGCTCTAATAAAAAGTTAAATAATGAGATACATGAATCTTTTGATATTTTAAATATTTCGTGTGTAACACGATTTTGTAGTGGATCTTTTAAAATTACTTTTCCCCTCTTTATATTTAATTTCTAAATAAATACATTTTACATACATACTATTTCCATATAAGCTTTGTAAAATACAAAATATAAATCTCAGCTCTCTTGAAAAATGAATTTAAAACGTCGAGACTTTCAAGGAAATGCTAGTTTATTTCATAAAACGTGAAATTTATTCTTACTGGAATGCCTATGTTGATTCTTCACTTAAGACGAACATAACTATTCAAATATATACACTAAAAATTTAAGGGTTTACGGTATGAATATTTTTCATAATATAAAAAGATTTTAAATTTATATTACTTTTAACATTTTAGTATTTGAATTTTTTAGCCACAATATATTTTAATATTTTTTCAGTAAAGCTAACAGAAATTTTATTTAAATTTCAAGCTAAAACAAATTCTGAATGAAAATGTATGTAAATAAAAAGATTGTTACTTTTTTTTTAGACCCTCGACCGCGTTACAATACAGATGCAGAGGAAAGTGTAGCGGGCAACGCAAATTGGGTTTTGGGTGATTTGCGCAGCCTTCATCGTTGTGTTCCAGCTCTTCGTCGAACAGGTAAATAGTCTATGCCTATATACAGGTATATTGCTCTCGAGCTTCATTTTTCATCCCTTCATTACCGAATGATAAAGGAATATAACGTCCTTTCAGAAAGCACTGGTTTCAGATACCGATTTTTGTGTAAACCATTCACCTTCATCTAACAAGCTATTTTCGATAATTAATAATTAGCTTCCATCAAAACCGGCCTTTTATAGACGTAAAAGGAGTGGCAATGTCTAAAAATATACCTTAAAGATCATTTTATCTTAATAATTAATTATTATTTATTTAATAATTAATGGTCAATATTTTCAATTTGGAAACTGTCAATCTTAGACCTACAAAATTATGTCTGAAGAAGATTAAATTAAATGAAGGTACTTAAAATATTGCAGAATTTTTCATTGAGCCCGAGAACTCAATTATACTTTAATGATTGAACTGTATTGAATGGCTCTCGCCTAATTATTACATCGATTGAGCCATTTCCTCTTTTAATTTTCCGAATTATCCAAAGATCAAAGAGCACCATTTGTAAAACGCTTTTTATTAATTCAAGAGTCTTCCTTTTTCAAGCCGTTTTCCAAACCCATTTTCCCACCCCCTTGTAATCAATTTACAATGAAATTTAAATTTAATATAATTCCCCCTAAATCTGAATTAGCAAGAAGTTCTGGAATTATCCCTTTTCATTTTCAAAGGGAAGTTTATATCTATTTACCTTCACGATGTTCTATTTCTACTCAAATAATTATGATAAAGTTTCGAGTCTTTGTAGTGAATTTACATTCCTTTGATTATTATAAGTGGCATTTCGTGTAAATACTCTTGCTGTCGGGATCTAAAGATGCTATTAAGTCAACCGGTACATTTCTTATTACAGGTATAGATGTGGCTGGTATTCAGACACATTTCTATCCCGAAGGTGGCTGGGGGTGGTTAGTATGTGCCGCTGGGTTTCTGGCCCTATTGCTTACTACTGGTATGCAACTCGCTTTCGGTTCGCTTCATCTTTATGCTGTTAAGCAGCTAGGCGATTCTCATCTAATGGATATAGGTAAGTCACAATAAAAGGTACACCTTTAGAATAATTCAATCTTAAAGCATTTTTTGAGTTCACCAGTTAGAGCAACATTTTTAATTAGGATAAAAAATAGACATAGAATAAAAATAAAAACGTCCAACCTTATTTGACCTTTTATCGACCTTGCCTGAATATCACTTTATATACTTTAAAGGTCGAAGGTATTTTATTTTATTTTACTCTAAAATTCCTCATTGTTTAATTAAATTTTCTTAAGTTTCTTGTAATGAGAGGAAGAATAGTCCAGCCTTGTTTAACGAATGATGTTAACTTAGAGGATTACGGGTGACTGAATAAAGCTGAAAAATATGCTTTTGTCTGACTGTCAGTGCGTTATACCCCATGAATATGCCAGAAGGTATAAGAACCATAATAGCTTCAACAAGAAAGGGTGCTTTACCGAGATTACCTTTCGTATTCTAAATGCCAGAACTATATATTGTACCGCAGAAAACCGACTTTGCAACAAATACGTCTGTACTTCTACATATGTACATTGTAGTGGACTGAAAAACCATTTATGCGAAATGCACACGACCTGACCAAATAAACCACAATAATGATTTAATATTACCAAGACATTTCAAGAAGTGGTTTATTTATTCTTCTATTTATTTATATAATCTTCCCACTTTAAAGATAAAGAAGCTTCTTGGTTTATTAAATTATTATTTAGGATTAAAATTATTAGTTGATCTATTCATCTCGATGACAGTTTTCGAATTTCTAGATAATTGTATAAACGAAATCGACAAGAATTTAACAGCTATCAGTTTGGAATAAACGAATTATCATGCTTGCCGCAGAGAATGGCACTTATTCACTTTTTTCCTCTCATCCTATTCTCTTTGCTTTTCGACATTTGCCCGCGGTTGAGTACAAAGTTTTCTGAGTTTTTTTTCTCTTTTTCCTTCAGCAAGAGCCAACCACAGTTAAAAGGGATACACTGCAGCTATGGCACACGTGGCAAGATTCTTCGCAAGAAATTTATAAACTTTCTGCCGCATGAGAATTTCTAAGATATACCCACACTTAATCTTTGAAATCTGCCTTGAAATTTTTTTAATAAATTAGTTTTACATTCCACTATTTTTTTGAAGTATATAAATAACTATAAATTGGAGGGATAGTAGATTAAGAAAAAAGTTTGCTAATTGGATGTCGTCAACAGGCGAAGCGGAATTCCTCGTTTTCTTTTTCAATTCTTTGTCTCCTTTTCCTTTTTTTTTTTTTTGTTTCTTGTGAGAACATTTCTCCAAGCTGGAAACGTTCACTTCGAAACTCATGGGTTAGCTTGAAGAAAATGGGAAGGACATCCAGGAACAACAAATACTTTCTCCCTAGCTTAAGAGCTGCACCTATACTTTATATATATAGTATCGACATCCTCCGCGAACTTATACATTCTTTTCACTTTTCTTAAACTTTTCTTTTCAACTATTTTCCTTCTTTCTTTAAGTATGCAATTGCACTCAGCTCGAGCTCAATCTAATCTAAGAGGAAATGGAGAAGAAGTGAAAAAAAATGGTAAAATAGAAGTCGTTGTGATTTTAAGCAGTTTGAAATTTTCGTAAGAAGTAACTTTTAAAGCTCCTTTCATTTTGTTTATTGAATCTGTTTTGAATTCACTAATATGACGTCACTATAAAGAAAAAAAAGACAATATTGGATCATTCTGTTGCAGATAAAAAAATTCTACTGCATTGATTAAGACTAATTAAGGGAGATATTGAAATTCAAAGTTGAGCGTATGAAGGTAACCTACTTTTTAAAAATAGGGAAGGTTCTGAATACTTCATTCTAGTGGATCAGTCTTCTCTTCGTTTTAAAACCTGTCTAAAATTGGGTTACCTATCTCAGAATAGTTCAAATTAATTCATCTAACTATTTAACCAAATATCAGTGGTCCAATTATACTTAACGTTTACATTATATGCTTAAATCGTTCTATAAAGACTATATTTTTTTAATTTTATTAAATTATATTTAAACTCATGGTGAATTTTAGCAGAGATTACCTATGTATTTCGAAAACCCAAAAAAAGTGAATGTTTCAGTAAAAATATTCTCGCAATTAATATTAATGCGCATCTTGCATGATAAATGAATGCGTTTATGGGTTTAAATTGAGTACTGCTTGGAACTTTCAGATATGTGTTTGAAACTTCTCTAGAATAACCCCGAGAGTAACCCCATGTTTATCAGTTTGTTAGGAAACAATACTAAGCAGTCTAATTAGTGATGGGCCACTAGAAACTTCTCTAAACTAAATATAGATTTATACGTTATGCGCCTGTTAGGATATAATTTCAAAATTATGATTTAACTCGTAAAAATTGATAATTGGACATTTTAGACTTAACTAGTTAAGTCTAA